>VXBQ01005792.1:211157-264402 GCA_013400175.1 Phainopepla nitens
CAGTGCCTCATCAACCTCATAATAAAGAATTTCTTCCTAATATCTGATCTAAACCTATTCTCTTTCAGTTTGAAGGCATTCCCTTTGTCCTGACACAACACTTCCTTGTGAAAAGTTCCTCTCCATCTTTCTTGTGAGCCCCTATTTAGGTACTGAAGACCTCAACTAGGTCATTCCAAAGCCACCTTTTCTCCAGGCTGAACAACCCCAATTGTCTCATCCTTTCTTCATTGGAGGGGTGTTCCATCCCTGTAGTCAACTTGGTGGTCCCCTGAACTTGGACCAACATATTGATGCCTTTCCTGTGCTCAGAAACCCAAATCTGGATGCAGCACTCCAGGTGGGTTCTCACAAGAGCAGAGTAGAGGCACGGAACACCTCCCGTGATCTGCTGGCCATGCTGCTGAGGATGCATCCCACAATACAGTTGGTTTGTGATATTTTCAGAACAGATGAAACAGTTACTGATGAAAACCATGTAATTCTGCGTATGCTGGAATTACTACATATCACAGCCTATTTCCTAATTCTAGAGGACCTGGTTAATATAGTAGCCTGGTGATAAAAAATAATCTATCTCACATTATCATGTGAGCTAAGTGATGTCTCTGTCACTGTTTGAGCAATGCCGCATGATCAACACAAGTTAATTAAGAACTTCACAGCAGAAAAGCCTTACAATAGCAAATAAATATGAAGAGATCACTTCCAGATCAAGACATCCCTGAGCCACAAACCATGTTTGGCTGGAAAGTGTTCTGGGCAAATGTCTCTGTTTGCCCTACCTTTGTACTATATCCTAGGCTTCCCTCTTGGTTACTGTGAGAAATAGAAGATTAGGATAAACAGACTTGGATGGGACTGGAAATGTTATTTTTTATGTGTGGGTGGGGTTTTTTGTTTGTTTATGGCTTTTCTATTCCTTTTTTTTTTCTTGTGTATGTGTGTAAGGTTGCTAATATTCAAATGACCAGGAAAGAGATCAACTTACAATAAATAAATTCAGGCAGAATAAACCCTGAGGAAGCACCTGAAATGGAGGCTGAGGTAACTTCTCACAAGACAAATAACAGAATCTTCACTGTAAAGATATTTCAAGATTAACCTTAACTGTTTATGGCAGGAAGGTTGTATTACACTTGCCTCTCTGCTAGCAGTGCACCAGATCAGCCTGAGCTTCTGGAAGGCCGAAGCTCAAATTCTGTGCAAAGATGAAGACAAAGGAAAGCCAGTAATTCTTCAGTTTTCTGCACATGCCCCATTTTCCCTTCCCCATGAGTTTTTATCTGAGGTACTAATCCTAAAGTCGAAACACCTACCCTAGGGACACCTACACAGGCACTGTGCACTCTGACGTTTGCCACAACGCAGGCTTGTCTCTTCAGCATTATGCCATGGTTGGGACTCAGATGCAGCTTATTTATTTAGTGAAGTTAAAGAAAATTGGATTAGAAAGAATCTCAAGTGGCTATTTTCCCCCTCCCTGTCTTCCAAAGTAAAACCATGCTCCAGGTTGGAGGTATGAGAAATTTTCAAAATTGCTCAGAAACAAAAGCTATTAAAAGATTCTCACAAACACAACATGAACAATGGAGCAATGATACTTCAGCACAATAAGATGGCAGCTATTTCTTCAAAGAAGAATTAGGATGATTATTTAGTCAATATGATTAAATAAATAGCTTTGGCAACTTTAAAGTACAAATCCTAAATAAAATGACAGTATCATCAATTTTAGAGATAGTCTCCAAAACACATTTGGACGTACTAATACACAAGTTTTCAAACTGCAGATTGTGGATCTTAAGAGATCCATCTCATGTGCTAATATGCTTTAGAAAACTCAGTGGACACTTGACGCTGGTTCATCCTGTGGATTCTAGCTAGGAAAAGCAAAGCATATGGGGAAAAAGATGAAACAAGCATGAAAAGTAAACAGTGAGATTAATTTTTTAAAATAGTCAAAACATTCAGTGCATTAAAGAAGAGTAACAAATCACAAATACCTTCCTAATACTACTTCTCTACAGAGCCAACTACTGAATTTGCCAAACATGCATTGTACATTGCATTGTGGGGAGTTAGTCTGTGCAATCAAAAGTAGGGCAGGAGGAAATCTGTAAGTTCACACTCTATTAAGATGTGGTTCATAATGGTCTGTGTTTCAGAGTTGCTGTTGTAGCATACAGCCTGGATACATTTAAAGGTAATCCCTCACCTTCTTCCAAACTGTAATAATAGCATTTTTATCCCATGCCCTCAGAGATTAAGCCACTTGATTGACTTTGAATTCCGGACACACAGGAAATTTGTATTAATTTAGCATAATGATGAGGCGCAATAAAGGCTCTGTGGAACCACAACAGCATGGTCTCTAAGGTTTTGTTCATTACAGAAACACAATTTGCATATCTAAAGGCTTGAAACCATGGGTCCATATTGATACAACTAGTATCTCAAATTTGAGTGTAGCAGATTCAGCATATATTTCAAAGAATAAATGGTAGAAGCCCAAGATTAAACTCTCAGTAGATTTCTTCATTAAGAAAGAAGGTCTTTTTCTGAATTCAAGGTAGTTGGCAGAAGTAACTTTTAAAGGAGGTATGAGAGCAAGCTTGACTGAAGCTTGTAAAAATACCACTAGTTAGGTATTTGCTTCCTGGTGTTGCTACAGCACTTTGGTCTGACATTTGTAAATGTTGGACGTAAAGGAGGTATCTTGTCTAGGTAAAGGAAGCTAAAGCTGCTGACCTAAGTTCTACAGCAATCCATTTCTTTAAGGGGTTGTTAAGTATTACTGGGACCTTCAATTAGTGATAGTACAGAAGTGATCCACAGATCAAACTCAGGCCACTAAATTCTGAAGGAATATTTTGAAAGAAAAACTGAAGAAGCATGTGCAAAGTATTCAGTCAATGATAGATTTTGAAAAATAAGCAGGAGTAGAAAAAACCTTCAGGCTTTAAAGATATCTGTTAACCTGTGAAAGAGCATCTAGGTTTCTTCTCTGTACTGCTTCCAAATCCAAATCACAGCCTTTTACTGACAACTCACACTATGAATCTAGTGGAAGAATGCTAGACACACATAAAAATACGGGCTCATCATTTTCAGTGGTGCAGTTCCTTATCTTTCACCCTGAAGTAGTAGATGGGAGTGTCCAGTAATATGAAAGTAAATTCAAAAAATGTAGAAGAGATTTTTAAAGAAAAGTGAGGTCTGCAGAGAATTCCAACTCTGGGATCTCAGTAATAATACAGCAAACTTAAGCTATGTATTTCATGGTAGTTAGCAACACCACTTGTTGTAAGAGTTTGGGGAGTGCAAAGAACACAGAATATATATAATTTTTATCCAGTCTTTCCTAAATGCTTCCAAAGAAAATTTTGGTGAAGAATTCAGCTCATGGGGGCAGAGGAAAATGTACACATATGTGCACAGATGCAAATAAAGTAAGTTGGCTTGCTGGTATTACCTGCTTACGTGACAGTATGTTGTTTTGTTCGAAAATCATTGTTCTTGACAGGGCACAGCTTGCATTAATGTATCAGCTCACTGTATTATATTCCCCTCTGAACACAATCTTTGTACTTGAGTGTACTTTTTGAAAATGGCAAATGCTACGGAATTAGTTAGAGTCTTTATTTCTCTCATAAATACGTGACTAATTCAAGTGACTTTGGTGACATTTTATTCCTCAGAACTTGATTAACTCTTCTTTAGCAAAATGAGCATTGATTTCAGGGTTCAAACTGAGGCACTGGAAAGGCTGATTTTTAAACCATTATAGCTTACCCCTTCTGGAAAACCAGGCTCCTCTATGTTACTACAGGTACATGGAATTTCTTGTCACTCCAGAAAATACAGGTTAAGTGATTTCTGGAATTTTTTTTGTGGAGTTGATTTGGATATGTTCTTCACTTCCTAATTACCACAGATATTTGATTTTTTTTCCAACCCCTTTCTTACAAGCCTATACTAGATTCTTGGCTGCTATCGATATCATATCCCTATAGAGTAGCTTGTGATATAACATCAAAATCTGTTTGTATCCCGATTCTGTACTTGGGTCTGTGGGTATTGCAGAGTATGCAAAGTTTGTGAATTAACACTTTATTAATTACTGTGCACTAATTCCTTGTGTGAATGACCTACAAAGGACCCCATAGAGTTAAAACATGAACAAACTGGTGCATTGCAAGTGTACATATTGCCACAGATGCCACTTCTGATTTCTCTCTTTTGGATAGCCAGGAAGTACGGCCATATTAACATAACTCTCTTCCATAACATACCCTACTTCTCAGTAGGACTAATTAGCTTAGGCACGGCACCGCACTCATCCAGCTATACTGCCTCCGGGGTCTGATTCACATCTAGCTTGAGCAGCCTTGCAAAGCACTGGCATGCATTGAGTTGCTATATCATAAATCTATATTATGGCTTACTCTATACTAACTTTCCCATGGAGACAAAACCTAAAAATCAGCGTTACCGCTGTGAACACAGTCATCAAAGTCTCCTACTGAAGCAATGCCATATTAATAATGAAAATATCCTGGCCCCAGTAGGAAGGCTCATATCCTGAAAACACTAACATAAGTGCACACCTTCACTACTAGAACTAGTTCCTCTGAAGCCAGGCCCAACACTAAACATATGAATACAAGGGAAAAATTGGAAAGTATAAGAAAAACACTTTGATATTAACATGGCTTAGAGAAATAAGCTTAAAATGAAAATATGCCAGAGAATTTTAACTCCAGTCTTTAGAAAGGACTGTCTTAATTATTCCTATTATTAAAGGGCACTGTGAAGTAAAAGGCTATGGGCTTTTGAGTGGACAAAAGCAAATTGAAGATAATCAGCAAAATTTATGTTCTCAAATAATGTAAAAACCACATAAATTACTTCAGAGAGACCCATAAAACTATGAGTTTTGAAAAACATTTAAATTATAATGTAGAAAACAAGAAAGAAACATGACTTGTGGACCCTAAGTTACAGTTCATTGTTTGCTTCACAAGGTAGAACAGCAGAAAACTATTTCTCTCTTGTCACACAATTCATTTTTGATTAAGTCATTTTGCATTATTAGTAACTTCAAAATGCAGACACACAAAAAAAGGTGCCAAAGGTATTTTTTCTTCTCTGAAGTTGGAAATTAATAGAAGAAAATTATCCATAACCACATACAGGAAAACAAGATGTCTATTTTTTATTGCAAACACTCATTCATGCCAGCAGCCTACATGAAGTCAATGTTTATCCCACTGCGTAACAACGGATCATGTGAAGCCTTATGAGATGGCACCAGTATTCCTTAAAATATGCTATTTTTATGCTATTTTTAGTAATTATCCCTTTTTCTTACTCTCAACCAACAAGACATTTGTCCAAAATTACTGTTCTTTCACCATTTTGTTAGCATTGTTCACAGTAATACTTATACAGAACCATAAATCCTTATTTTTATTAGTAAAATACATAGGAGTGGTTAACTACACTTGTACTTTTTTTTGCATTCTGCAATTCAATCTCTGCTGTTAGGAATTGATCTGGAAAGTTTGTGCCGAGATACAAAATATATTAGGTAGCCGTTTTGGCATATGAAGTCTTAGCTTTACATGTTTTGTGTATTTATTTTTCAGAGAAAAAGGACTCCAGTTACTAGGTTTCAACATAAACCCTTGCAGAGTAGGATGTGGACAGGCTGGCTACACAGCTGCTGTGTGGCCTGTGAGGAGGAGGTGCCTGTACCATCCAACAGTGCCTGCAATGGGCCAATGCCTTCACTACTCTTGTCCTTCCTTCTCTTTCCTCCATGGCTGCAGGCAGCCAGGACTAGGACAACCGTCTGAACACACACAGAACATGAGGGATGAATTTCCCAGTTATCTCTGCTAAGTATTACATTCAGTAGAATTTAATGCCTAATGATGACATTCTAAACATTGTCATTACTTATTTCACTGCAGCTCAATGCACAGAGAGGAAGACAGAGTAATTCCTACTATGAAGAGTGCCATGATATATTGCTCCTCTTGTACAAGAAACAGCAGTAGGTTGTGCCGCTGTTCCAGAAAGACTCGTGCCCCCAAACACTAGCTGGGAACCTGGGCTCACCAAAAGAAGGCTGAGTTCATGAGAGTTCAGTGAAACACCAAGATAAGAGAGGGTCCAAGAGGCCCATCGAGCTGAGAGAGCACAGCTGATTACCATTTCTAGTTTTGTTCCTGGAATGAAAATAGTCAGAAGCAAATGTTTCATGTCCTATCATCTATCACACCACTAAAGAGGTGGCACAGTTTGTCCTTCATGTAGAAACAAAAGGATGAAACTAAAAATCCTGCCTGTAGCTGTGTTTTTCCTATAATTTTAAAGAATTTATGGCAAACCTGCGAGTAAGAAGTACCCTGCTGCTGCCAAAGTGTAACTATGATGGCACCCAAACATATTTCTAACATCTAATAAAAATAGAACTCTGGCAATTTAACTTAGACCACCAGAAAAATGTGCTTATTGTCCATACTCAATGAGGAGGAAAAGGCAATGATGTCCACAAAAACTGACTATGTTTTGGATTCTGGTTTTGGCTTTTTTTTTGATGGTATCAAAAGATGGCATTTGAAGATGAGAAACTATTGAAGTAGCACACAAAGTCAATAAAATGATCTCACTACACTTGCCAATGTGCATAAGGGGTTTTGTCTTTAAAAAGAGCCTAGTATTTAGTTGTGTAAGTTCCAAATGGCATTTCATGGATGAAAATGCCTAAAGATTTCTGAAAGGTGTTCCTACTTTTTGGCCATTAGCATTCTGCAACAGGATAATTTAAATCTTCTTTCAGTTCTGGTACTCAAGATCACAGTCCTCCTTACTCCTAAAGGGGAGGAATTTCCACCTATGTGGAAGGGAAGCATCGCAATAAAAACCATAAAGCACAGCCTTTGATGGACCCTATTCAGGAAGTGCCACGACCAGACAACTGTAGAGTGTCTAACCTGAGTTAGAAGTTAATGAGGCTTTTTCATCAATTTGTTCCCTCAGTAATACTGTAATTTTAGGGCAACAGAAACTTTTTTTGTGAATTCAGGTCATATTAACTAACAGTTTCAGCTGAAAGAACATGAAAAAACTTCAGAGATGTTTAAAGAATTCATTCTGGCATCTCAAAAAACAAAACATTTTGATTTTGTCACAAGGGGACTCCTTTCCCAAAACAGAGGAGGTAGTGCTGCCACCCCTGATATCCAAAAACTCAGTGATTAGGCCATGTTCTTAGATTGTGAAAGATGTAGCTTCAAGCACCTCCTTTAATTGATTTGGTACAGGGACCTGAACCCAAACATCATGCTTCTCAGGAGAGTAGCCTAACTGCTGGGTTAGAAAATATTCTTAGATAGGTTTCTCTCAGCCTCATTTGTCGAAAGTGTCCCACTTTACATAGAGTAGTTAAATATTCATTCAAACAGAGATTGAAAGCCAGGTGCTGGCCCCCTTTTTCTCTGACTGCTCAAATTACCAGGATCTCAAGTCATTCACATGCTCTCTGTTTCTGTGGCCTACTTACTATTTAATGTACATTCCACTGATGAGAGAAAGGGGAGAAGAAGAAAATGCTTTCTTCTCTGAAGTTCTGTATTGGTCTTGGGTATAGCCCAGACCAGCAAGAATATGGGTCGGTGAAAGTTTTGAGCCTTACCTTTGGAAGGACAGTAGTATGGAAGGTATGAAATGATCACTTTCTGACACATAGAATAGATAAAAATAAAAGTAGTTTAATGACAAGAAATACTATTACTTAAAGGAGAAAGAAGTGAGACATCTGCATTTATTTGTATCCAGTGTTTATCCCTATTGGCACAATTAATAAAAGCTATGCATAAATCACACAAAGTTCATTAAATCCACTGGCTCAGGCTGCTGACTAATTGGTAAATACACATTCGATAAAAATGTAAAATGTATGCCAACTCCACATTGTAAAGCTGTTTCCCAGTTAAGAAGTCTCTGCTTCTCTGTGGCTTTTCCAACCGAGCTTGATTTTCACAGTTATTGATCTTAGGGAAACAATAATGCCCAGAATAGTGCCAAAAGGCCTTAGAATAGGAAAACAAAAAGCAGCTCTATCAAGTTTACAGAGACCAAGAAGTTTACTATCCTCAGCCTAGGGCAATTTTCTACCACACTCATGAATCTAAGGTCTGCTGATGTCTCTGTACAACTCAACAGACTATTTTAGGCACTTCAACTCTTTTATGAATGTGGCCTTCAGTACTTGCTTCTGCAATATTGCCTTCAAGTACTCCAACATGAAGCTATCACTGTCTAGCAAAACTTTGCATCTTTTAAATCTATCAGTTCCGATAAATTAAAGGTCTGAGAACTACGCAGGCCTGAGCAGACATGCAACCGAACACTACCAGAATTAACACAAACAAAAAACTAATTATAAAAAACATGCCAAGTAAGAGAGTGGCTGAGGCTGGAGAAGGTCACAGAAGACTCCACTCATTTGGACAGGATGAAGAATTTGTGCTCCTCAGAACATTCTTCTTTTCAGAAGAGGCCAGCACCCAGCCAGCCACAGATTTTTATAGAGAGAGCGCTCATCAAAAGGTCTTAATACTTACAATACCTGTGCAAAAATCCATGGAAAGCCTTAAATGAAGGGTCTTTTGCTACCATCACTGAAGACTCTGTGGACAGCCTTCCTGACATCAAACAAATCCAGATGTAGAGAGGCCTTGGGAGCTAGCCCAGTGCTTTGTCTGGGTCTGACCTCAAGTTTTCTGTATTTACATTTTTTCCAAAGCATGATTTAGAACAGATGTCACTGGACACCAGAGCTCTTCTCCAAGGCTGGAGTAGAAAATCACAGGAAAAGAGAGGAGATACAGAGCAGCTCAATTTACATTACATGAGAATATTGATCTGCATAGCAAAGAGAGGGTAGAATCCACACGTCCCCAGTTTTAGTTTAATTAGACTCACAATCAAATTTGACTCACATCATTGTTGGTTTCCCTCTATTAAGGGTCAAGCAAAAGGCTTGGTTTAATTTTGAAGAGCCTTATAAACAAGTGGAATATTTTGGTTTAGGACCATCTCTGCTTGTATTCTCAATTTCTGCCATTGACTTTGGCGGTGCCTGAACAACATATTACAAGCACTTGCCTCAAACCACACTTATGGTGTGCATGTTTGAAACAAAGGATGAAATAATGTTGAAAAACAGTATTATGAAACTGATATAGATTTAATAGTGGCTAAATGAAAGAAATGGGAATACGAAACCTCCTTCTTCTCTAGACAATGTGTGGTGAAATAATCTGTTTGCAATGGAGGGAAAAAGCTCAAAAAGAAACATTTGGAAACAATACAAATGACATATGGTCCCATATGTTGAATCCATAATGCTTCCTAATTCCTTCAGGGTAAAATTCACCCTTCTCCTGAACAAATTCCAAGTAACTGAGATTTGCCTGAGAGAACTGCAGGAAGGAGTAGAATCTTCCCACCATACACAGACAAGAGAAGACTATGAAGCAGCTTCACTGCAGTTGCCATTTAACCCATGGCTTGAAGCAGCACCACTAATGTTTTTTGATCCTTTTCTGGGTAATTATAATTGCTGATCCATAGGCTCATCCTAATCTCCTCTCCTTGGTTAAGTCTGTTCAGGGTATGCTTTCCCTGTAGGGTGCTCCATGGTAAAGAAGGCATGTGCTGAGCTTTCTGAATCAGACTAGGGCAGCAGTATAGCTGGAGTTGCTTTAGAAGTTTTATTTATAGCAAGTTGCATGCTGGCGCTGATAAGGCATCCTTAGGGCAATTATGCTCTGAGCAGTTTTTGGTGATGCCTTTAAAGCCCTCAGGTTTTTGAGATACAAGATTTCCACCCATAATTCCTGGTCCTACACTGTTCACCATTCTCTGGATGAGGGAATGAAAGAGGAAAAAGCCTGCAAAATCTGGCAACAGGTTTTATTCTCTTAGCAAACAGATTTTTTAAGTGTGCTGAACACAACTGGTGAAACATCTATCCAGCAATGAAAGCATCTCATATCCAAATGCTCTGAGTTAAACTGTAATATAATAATTATTATTGGAATTTTGTTTGAATGTTGGGTGGCTACATTACTCAGGACTGATTAGGTAGCTGCCTAGGTGAACAAATTACTGGAGGTAGTTAAGCAGTCACAGTTCTGTTGACTCCTCACAGCTCTGGAAGGCCAGGCTCCCTAGAGCTAAGGTACCCCATTCGCGGTTTTCATCGCTGACCCATATGGGTATAACTTTGCACTGCAATACCTCTGTTTGCACATGAAAGGGAAACTTTTCTCACAACCCTTATTCGTATACTCTTTGTTGATGGGTTGTTCCAAACTTCAGATGCCCCAAAGATGGAATATATTGCTATTTGCCTGGTCATAAATGTAAAGCTCAATGCCCACTTTAAAGGTCATTTAAGCTATTTATTATTTTGCTTCATTTTTGCCATCTCCAGTCTGCTTCAGGTTCTAGTAATTCATTGATCTATTTTGTTTGTATACAAATAGTTTTGAAATTATATGTGATTAAATATTATGCATTAGTATTCTTGTTCATACTCCTTTAACATTTGTGTTAAATACCATATCATCCCTATCCCGCTAGGAAAAGACATCTTTGCATTTTGTTTTTGTGTTTTACCTGATTGTTGTGGTAATAACAGGAATTACCTGTGAACATTGGAGGGAGTAGCACTGCAGCAACTGGCATTTCCACTTTAAAAGGGACCTATGAAATGACGCATAGATTTTTCAGTTCAGCTGAAGTCCATCAACAGAGAGGGGTATTCAAAAGGTGTATTCATGACTGGTATCAGAGAAGGATAAAAAATTGTAACAGATATGAAATGAGATCAATCAAGTCACTAAGAAAACTTCATTTAGCAGAAACCCTGCTATGAAATGGGAATAAAGGCAGAATAGCCTTTGTCCCTGATTTGGTTGGTTGAGGGAGCTACACAACATGCTGAAATCAAATCAAAATTTTTCATTTAATTTTCCTTTAACTATGATTAAATAAAGCACAGGCTTATTATTTCCTTAATTCCTCAAAGATACCTTTGTTCTTCTTCATTTTTTAAGTCAAAGCTTGCATTAAGGGATGTTTCTAGGGAATCAAAGCATGGTTAGGGATGGAAGAGACCTTAAAAGATTGAGTTCCAGCCCCTCTGCCATGGGCAGGGACACCTTCTGCTACACCAGGTTTCTCAAAGCCCCATCCAAGCTGGCCTTGATCAGCTCCAGGGATGGGGCATCCACAGCTTCTCTGGACATGCTGATGTTCTTAAGCGTTACATCCTCCATAAACCAATAAACCTACACAGAGGCATCTTGCAGTGCCTAGGCACAAGATGGAGAGGCAGAAGAAATTGCAGGCTGCTTCTCTGAGCTGTAAATTGGCAGCACGTGACACCTAGGAAATACATCTTCCAGCATGAGACACCAGCCACAATATCCCTTCCATGTAGCAGATAGCACTTGAACCGCAGGAACGCTTCAATACTTCAATATTCAAAACCTCTTTTATACTCAGAGATTTGTGAAAAATGTCTCAGACTATGGTTTGCACCCACTGACTTCTATAAATGATCAGTAATACTTGTATCACACACATGGCTACCAGTTAGTTGCAGTGTCTCCTGGAAGCTTTTTTCTCAAAGGCAGAAAAATACACATGTGTCTGTACTGAGAAGCCTGGTTTCAGGAAAGGTGCAAGGACGGCCAATAAAATGATAGTGTGTCCTGCAAAAGATCTGGCTGATTATGGAAAAAACAGCTGCATCAGGTACAGTTTGAATGAGTTTTTGTTCTTGAATATTATCTGAGTTGACCGAGATGCTGCTTTGCTACCTTAGTGACCCAGCTGGCCAGCTCAATAGTGCTGTCCCAATGACACTGATCCACAGCAAACACTAGAGCTTAGCATTCAGACCTGTAAACACGAGGTGTTCCACAACCTAGGCTTACAGAAGGAATTTCTACTACACAGAGATGTTGGAGCTGTTGGGAGATTGTCCTTGTCTTGCAATTAGATTGGAAACCACAGCCCTAAAACAACACAGGCACTATCCTAGGGAAGTAGTGTGTGCTCTAGGATTAGCATCTTTTCGATCCAGCTCTACTCATTTGGGCTCATCTCCAAGTAGAAGTCCATTAGAAAATATTTTTTTTTTTTCTGGAATGCAGCTATAAAGTGATCATAAATACAGAGGGGAATATGATGAGGATGAGGGCTTCAGATTTCTGAGTCCACCACTAAAAGAAGCAGAGATCTTTTAAATCCATAGGCAGGGATTAGGAAGTGCTTTGCTTCTCCAGCTGGAGGACAGGGCTAAGAATCATCCAGACAAAAACTACAAAAGACAAGGAAGGATGTAAAGAAAGCCTTTAGGTTCAGAATCACAATAAACTCCAAGAATAAACTTCTGCCCAGTAAATTTCCAGAGGGACTAAGCTGATCTTAATGCTGATCCAATATGAGTTTTATTATCTGATAGATACAGAGCCAACAGTACATCCTAAATATATACACAGGTACTACACACACTATTGGAATGAAAAATCTTCCCTCTTTGGGAAATCATCCTGTCTTGAAGGGAAAAGATGATTACCCCTCTTGCAATCACCATGATTTGCTCTTCCCCAGCTCTTAAAAGGGCAATGAAGACATGGCTACTAGAAATGGTTTCAAATCTAAACCAAGATGGGGCTGAGGAGGGAATGGTATGGGGAAGGAAGGATATATCTATCCATATATTTATTTCCAAAACTACTCAATGTGCCAGTTGCTTAATTCTCTTTGGTTCTTGTCTCTGCTTGTCAAAGTGCTTACCAAGAAACTGTTTATTTGGTGTTGACAACACCTCTTCCGAATGTGAATTGGCATCAGCAGTGTGCCAGCCTGTGCTGGTCAGTCTCCTCACACTGTAATGTTTCCATTACTATTTTTTTTTTTTTAAGTGAATTTGATACTATCTGTGTTAGCCCATCACCAGTACTCGGAAAGTCACCTCTCTTCTTCTTTAATATTTGGAAATACTTAAAGAGTTTCAGGAAAATATTTTCATGGAATGTTTGATGTAAAAAATGCTTCAAGGCAGATACATTTTTCCAGTTAACATTTCAAAATTGCTTCAAGACTGAATGAACCATGTGATGATACACTTCTATGTTTTAATTTTCCAGCTGGAAAATGAAAATTCATTCAATATTTAAAAGGTCTTTTACAAAATACACAGAAACTATTAAAAAGAGTACCTGGGCTATTCTGCAGGAAAGTGAACAGAAAAAAACCTCACCTGGGATACAAGGCCCCGTAGCCACTCAGCAGTCCACAAAAGAACTTCATTGAACTTAACCACATCCTTCCTTCCCAGGGAGGCCATGACTCAGAAGGCACAGAGCCAATGCACTCTTGCCAGATACTTGAAATGACGACTAAGAAGAAAGAGCATTAACTCACCCAGGACAAAGCTCAGCTTCTTCTAGATGGACCCAGGCTGGTACCTTTATGAAATCATCCTTAGACTGACTGCAAAGAAGGGGCACAGTGTGCAATTACTGTATCTACCTTATATTTCCTGGAAGAGGACAAGAAGCAGATGGGTCTATTGGCTAAACTGGCTTTACATACATGCAGCTGGGAATGTTTTATAGCACTCTCCTTCACATCCTTTCTCTAGTTGACTGCATTTTTCCTTCTACATCGAATTGGCTCTTGTATTAAGGGGGCAGTTCATGGACAACTTTGCTCCGCGCATGCACAGAACTACTGGTACATGCTTGATGTGTGGCTGTACCATTTTCTTTAGAACAGTGTAGCACTTTCAAAGGAGATGGAAGGTTGCAGAAGAATTGTGGTTTGTTGATCAAGACAATTTTGTCCTGACCACTCTGATCTGGCCAAAGGGAACACGGCAGCAACACTGGAGGGGTTTATGCAGAGGGTCTTACTGCCTCCTACAGTAGAATCACTGTCACCTTTAAGCGGAAAACAGTCCACTGATCAGAGCCTATTTTCTCAACCTGTGGAGGGCAAGATTTGCTCTATAGTGATGACTGCTTGCTGTAGTTACATAGAAACACAAAGGAACCATAGAACTAGAGGAAAGAATTATAATTTGAGTAATGCACAAGACTAAGCAAGATTCAACAATTCAGACTTTTCCCTCCACCCTGGCAGCTCAGCTGTGCCTCAGACAGCTTTGGTGTACACATATTCTTCAAGGCACAAATGAAGAAATAATCACTTCAGTTATTCACAGGTCTTTTTCCACCTGCTACAGCAAATGAAAAAGTTTATTCTTTCACTTACAAGACTCTGAAGTACCAGCAAAACTTCTTATAAGCTCTTCCGGTTTATTTTTCTCATATTTCAAAGGAAACTTTTCGCTGCAAGCTAACTCCTCTGCTAAAAGTATACCCTATCTTTTAATATTCATAACAAAGACTTAATAGAGAACTGAAGGTCTGCAGTCTTAGAACTAATGAAGCTCTAAATGTATCTCATGATACATACATATCTAGCTATGGATGCTTTGTCTGTGTGCAGTGTTAGGTTGGCACTGCACTAAAGCTTCTAACTCTAGTGCAACCAGAGACAGTTTTTCTGAGTACTTGCTACTCTGCCAGGAGCACACATCCCATGGTACTTTCACCAACAAATTCTATAACAGTGAAAGACAGAAGTTTAGTTGAGCCCAAAGACATGTGAAACTTATGCCTCATCTTGACCACTCTTGTCTAAGGTTTTCTTTGAAGGACATGACATTTTCTTCCCCCCTGCTACAATCTGCACACAAGACTTGATCAAAATCCAACAGGGTTCCCATGAATTAGCTATTTTAGAGCCTAGACATATATGCTGAGGCAAGTTAGAAAACACTGGTATGTCAGCTTCTTGGATAATGAAAGGGATTTTCAATACTATTTCCAAAAGCTGGTAGTAAAGAACCACTTGAGATACTTCGAAAGCAAGGGAAACTCCAGTGATACTATGAAGTGCTATGCAAACAGAATTTGGCCCGGCATATGAACTCAGTCTCAGTTAGAATCTGGGCTTGAAAAAAAAAAAATTCTTAATTTCTTTAAGGATCAGATCTTAACTTTTCAATGACTTCTTTTTCATCTGCATGCAAGATTTTAAAAATAGGACTGGTGTTTCCTTTAATTAGTATTTGATACAGTATTAATATTCCTATTTATCTTTTACATGCCATATGGATTAAATTCTCATTACTTTTGATCTTAATACTTTTAAAATATGTAAATCAGGAGACAGACACCCTCTTTAAAGCAGTGTTTGCACACCACATCTATTATTGCCTTGGGCGAAAGGAAAATATCTGCATTGCTAAAATTCCAGGATTGTGAAGAAATCTTGAAAAATCAGATATTAAACTGATCAATCTAGATGAATCATATAATGACCACGTAAACTGTAGTTGTTTAGATTCAGCTGTACCTAAAATTGACGTTAAAAGTGGCCAAAGGCCATTAAAGAACTTAATTAATGTACATTAACGTACTAAAAGAGATCAATGAATGTAATTTCTCGAAGGAGAAGAATGTTTTCTCAGGTTGAGCTAATTCCAGATGCAATAGAAGAACACTATTTTTTTAAAAAACTCACCTTTAATGTAAGACATTAAACCCAAAATTATTTATTTTCAAGTTTACAGAAGACACCGTTATCTTAATTAATCTGTTGTTTTTCCAACACCATAGCACACTGATAGACTGTCACACATAGCTGATGAATAGACTTTCATTTGCATGTCTTTCCATTTATCTGAATGTTATGGTTAAGCAGAAAGGAGAAACTTATGGGACTTATCAATACCAAAAAAGGGCAAAGAGGATACGCGAGACTAGCCTCTGTTCACACTGTACGTCATCTCCAATGATACAGGAAGCACTGGGATTTAGTGTTGAATGAATATGGTTCATTAATGTATTAGGCTGAAAACAAAAGTCTATCTAATCATTTTACATTTGCTTTTCTTATAATATATAATATTTTTAGCTAGCCCTGTTGAAATTCTCTGCCTACATTATACTGCTGAAGTGTATGCCAAGAGTTTTCAGAATAAATTAAGCAAATGTAGTTGTGGAAACCAGACCTTACTCAGTACTACTATGCTCTGACTGAGAGGAGCAGGGAGGATGCTGTGCAGCTGCAACCACACTGCATATCCCAGAGCATGTGCACAGTGCTCGCGTAAGGTATCCATTCCCTACCTTTCAGCCCTGAAAAGTCTGTGTCTGTTGAGAAATACCACATGAAAATTACTGTTATAGTTGAAAAAAAAAAAAAAGAAAAAAATTGCTCCTCAGTATCAGAAAAGGCATTTTTGGGGCAATTGGGCACAGCAGGGTCCATTTAGTTCCTCTTATTTTTATTTTTTTTCTGATCTTATCCAAAATCCACTGGGACCTTCACTGTATTGACTGAGCTCTGAGTACAGGCCAGAAACCTGACAACCTGATGTATTTAGCACTTTGCTTTTATTTTGGTTATTTTAGGAATCCACAGGACAAAATACTGGTGCAAATGCATCTGAGAGCACACATCACTCCTCCTCAAATTGAGTCATGAGGCCATGCTCGGCAGGGTTCATTCCAAATGAAAAACCTGAGCCTGAGCTCTTTAATCCTATGGTACAACGGTCGCGCATAAACCGTGACTTCCCTGGGTGCACACCAAGCAGAAGGTCCATAGCAATGAAGGTAGTGAAAGGTACAAAAAAAAAAAAAAAAATTGGTCCTTGCTCTGAACAACAGTCTAGTTCAAGGCATAGACTATATCAGCAAATGCATTTATTTCTTGACATCATCTGGATTGGCAAAAGTCCTCAGCCAGAAATACTGTTGGTTGTTTGACCAGAACAACTCAACCCATTTGGTAAACTGCTTTAAGGCCTTCTTTCCTATGATACATTTCTTTCCAGAAAGGAAGTTTGTTGTCATACATCTGCAGTACAGGCACAGTTTCAAAGTCTTCTAACTGCAGATATGCCTAACTTGCCAGTTCAGTGCACACTTTTTCTTCCAGAAGCTATCTTGCAAAAGACTACAGTAAAAATACAACATTTTTCACATAAATCTGCAGGCCATAGTCATACACATACACCAAAAAGAAGGCACATCAGAGTTCTTAAATTTGCAAGAGTCTGATAAGCATCACAAATATTATTTTGAAATTCCTATGCAACTAAATAAAAATGTGTTCTCACAGTTACTTGCAAAGGCATAATTAGTAAGGTAATAGTAATCGAAGCAGCAACTGTGTATCCCCAACTGTGTTTAGAGTAACTAGGTAACAGAAGGTCTCAGAAGTAATTTAAATTTCCTCCTTAAGTGTCTTAATGACACTGTAGGGGACAATGCAACAGTTAGCTATTGCAGTTTAAATGCTTTACGTACTTAAATCACAATTATTGCTCATTACTGTTTCACAACACAGATATACATTATCTTTGTCTTAAAGAAGAAACATATCGAATAGGAAAGTCTGTTCACAGCAATGATATATTGTCTATACTGTTCAACCCATTTACTTTTCAAGTTGTACTATAAACATCTAATTCTAAGTTGTTACTTAGAATTCAGATTTCAATCTTTTTTTGAAATTGAATGGTCTTACTTAGGCAATGACTGTTATAATGCTAAACAAGACGTGTGGATAACCACTGCCACACCCTGAGGTACTGGGACCTTTGTGATGAACCTCTGCTTCTGACTGCTGCATGTTACATGCAGAACAAGGAGATGTTGCACACAAGACTGTGAAATTCTATGTTAATAAATCAAGGATCTCTTGGCTACTGAACTCACAGCTCTGTTCTCTAGTTAGTTCACAAGTATTTCATATCAAAGGGATGCAAATGTGAAGGTTTAGAAATAAAGGAGTAGCTCTTTCAAATTTGAAGCTAAATAAAAAGTCTGACAAGCAATACCATTAACAATCTGTATCACTTTTACCCAGTCTCCTTTCTTGAAACTTGAGCACAACACTACACAGTGGGACTCCATTTTCACCTCTGCTTCAGGTAGCAGACTTATGTTGCTCAATGATATAGAATCTACAGAAACTGCATTAAAGTATTTCATTGACGCGACCCTATTAAAATAAATTCAAACAGCTATTACAAGCAAAACGTTCCTCACTTTCCATTTTTTTCCATCACTAGGATGTGGAAACCTTCTGCCTCCTTCACTGCAATCCCACCGTGCATGTCACATTCACATAAATATAACCTTGGAATTCCATTGGGAACAGCTTCATGCTAAAGCCAACCACTTCCTCACCTCCTTTGTGAAATTATATATCCACACTGAAGTGCAGAGGGCATAGTGAGAGAATACAAACTACTTTAATGGGCCATACTAAAGAGAAGATAGTTCTCAAAAGTGATCACCTTCTTAACCTATCAAAAGCCACACATTCACATGAGAAGAAGCCATAAGCAGGATATCATGTTAACCATGTCTATTGTTTTAAAACAGCAAAATTGTTTTAGGTTAATGATGACTTCTTTTCCTATGCCCTAGTGAAAACGGATTCTTGTTTCAGTTCTAGATTGCTCCTGGCAAGTCAGCTGGGAATATGCAGAACACAATGTACATCAGATTCCAGCACACTGCTGCCTTCCTGCTCTGAGCTTTGTCATCAGCTTACATGAAAACAAGTACAGGCCCATCCCACCAAAACTTGTTTTGCTCAGTTTGTTTTTGTTTCAAAAGATCCTTCAGGGGAAACAATCTGGTCAAAAATCCAGCCACAATTCAAAATGTTTATATAAAACACACTTGGGGCTCAAATCTGTGGGAGTAATATTTTAAAATGATTGTGTTTTTTGTTTCTGATTTGCTATTCTTACTCAATGTTCTGGTATTGGTATGAACAAAGCCAGACAAAACCTCAAGCATTAGTATAGCAAATGTAATCCAGATACAATGGGCTAGATTTACAGACCAGCCATGCTTGTTCATGGTGTAGCATGAAGAAGCACGATGATGCTGAGCATAATAGGCCCAATTTACAGTTGCCCTGAGGCCTCTTCAGAGAGGAACACCCCTAGCACAGAGGGCCTGCTCACTGCATGCAGAGCCAGCTCTGTTTCTTTGTTCCTACTTGTCCCAGGATAGGAATCATTCTAAGGCAGAGCAGCACAAACCTGAACAAAAGCCACCAGGCTAAAGGGCTCCAGTTCTTGAGAAATAATCTTTCTCCCATATCCTCCAGTCTTTCCCATTTTCAGCTGATGTTGAACCGGAGTATCCTCTGCAGATATGGAGACGTCATCCTCTGCTGTACCTTTTCAGAGGTTATGAGAGACATTTGTCTTGCATCAACCTAGCACCTGCAATTTTCCAGTCGGCTTGCAAAGGACATGGTAGACACAACTCTAACTCCTTTACAGTTAAACTCAGCTCTCTTACCGATCATATGTACTTCCTGAGTTTGGCTTTTTCTGACTACAGTAAAGCAACTACAAATCTAAAGGCAGACAATGGTGTTCTTATTGCTGGTATTTCTTATTTGCAGAATTTTTTTGACGATATTGAAGGAATATGTATGTCATCTGCCAGTAATTTTATTTTTTAACAGAACATAAACAAGAACACAAATAAAGTTTTTTTCCAAGTAAGGCTTTTTTTTTGTATTATTTCTTCACAAGTTACAGGCTTTATCCAGAGACCAGTCTGGGACACACTCATTCAGCAACAAGGGATAAAAGATCTTGATAATCCACTGTTAAAGGCTGACCTTAAATACTGATCCTAAATTGTCAACTCAAAATAATAAATGTGGTTCTGGTTCTCAGAAGCAAACATCAATAGAGCTAAAAGCTGTTACTTTTAAAGAATTATGTTCGGAAAGCAAGGTACATCTTGCTCTGCTGTTGATGACCTTGCATAATCATAACACCTCAAGAAGCTACCACAAGAAGGTCTAGAAGAGTGAGAATTTGATTTAAAGCTCTTGCCAACATTTCATTACATTTGGAAAGGTAGATAAGATGCAGAAAGCCATAGAATCATAGACAGGCTTGGGCTGGAAGGAATCTTTAAAAAATCACCTAGTTGTAGTCCTTTGCCATGGGCAGGGATGTCACCCATTAGACGAGATTGCCCAGGGCCCCGTGCAACCTGACCTTGAATGCTTCCAGGGATGGGACACACAAAACTTCTCTGGGCAGTCTGTCCAGTGCCTCACCACACTCTGAATAAATAACTTCCTAACTTCTAATCAAAATCTGTCCTCTTTTTAGCTTAAGATGGTTCCCCCTTATCTTATTGCGATCTGCCGATGCAAAAAGTTGCTCTTCCCTCTTTTTCAAAAGCCCCCTTAAAGTACTGGAAGGTTGCAATGAGGTTTCCCTGAAGCCTCCTCTTTTCAATGAATAACCCCAGCTCTCTCAGATTGTGTTAACAGAAGAGGCGCTCTAGCCCTCTCACCATATTTATGGTCACCTATGGACTCACTCCAGCATGTCCATGTCTTTCTTGCACTGAGGACCCTAGAGCTAAACACAGCACTCTGGGTGGGGTCTCATGAGAGCAGAGTAGAAGAGGAAAATCCCCTTCCTTGACCTGCTGGCCACTCCTCTTTTGATGGAACCATGCCTTCTGGGCTGCAAGCACACACTGTTGGCTGATGTCCAGCTTTTCGTCCACGACAACCCTCAAGTCCTTCTCACAGGTTAAGAGTAATGAAGTCATAAAGTCACAGATTAATGAATTTAGGCCTGACACTAAACATAACTAAATTAAAAAATGTAAAGCTTTTGCTTAGTCCAACACTGAATATGGCAATGGGCACAAATGGAGGAATTAAAAATAACATTAGGAAATAAAACTGCAAATGTCTTCAGTCCTTGTCTGCAAAGACAAAAACATCATGGTTGTACAGCTGCAATGGGTGCGATAGTGAAATACAGAATTTAAGACTGTAAGTCCTAGACATCCAGCGGGGGTAATCACAATTCCTCCTGTCTCAGTTAACTTCTGGAACCTTGTTTTAAGGCTGAATTAATCGTGTAAGTCACTGTACTAGCTGGAGTATTGTGTTTTGCCTTGTCTCTTTTCCTGATGTGATGTTAGGTATTTACATTCTTTGTTATCTTTTGTTTGCTTCATTGGTTAGCTTCCAAAGTTCATAAGGAGAAAATAAAAAAGGGTCACTGAAGAAAAAGTTGCTATCATACAAGGGAAAGTTTCCCTTATTTCATCTGGTCTCTTCTTTATTTTCAAAGATTTTGGACCAGTTAATGCTCTACATCTTCAGCAACCCAGGCTTCCTAAGCATAACAAAAAACTATGTTGCAAATAATGATATGGAGTGTTGCAAACTGGTGATGCAATACTATGGGCAGTACTGCAAAGGAAATTTTTCGATAAGTATTGCCATTCAAAAAGATTTTACCTTTTAAAACAGAGAATGAAATGTAATTCTCCTTTCAAATGCTCTAAACTAGAATTACACTTTTCCCTGAAAAATTTGAGAAACTAGATACGAGCAAAGAAATGCTACAGAAAGCAGCAGGACATTTCACTGCCAAGGCTACCAAGCCTGTTCTTACTGAAATTGAACAGTATCTTTTTCGTTTTTCATCTCATTCGCTTCTTTCTCCTTTCTCTATCATGCTTGTCTGCACAGGTTTTCTTCTTTGATGGCATATTGTCTCCACACTCCACTTCTGGCTTGGTTTTAATTCCATGATGTCTGTCCATGTCTGTCACATGTTTTCCCTACATGTGAAGTTCTGCATGGTTTAATCTACCATGGTCAGCATTTTCTGCCTTACTGTTATAATTTCTTTCAAAAAAAAGTGATTAGATTGGTTCCTCTTTTTCTCTCTCTCTCTCTTTATGTTTTTCCTTGCAAGTCACACCACAAGTGACTACAATTCCACAAACAAGTTACAGAATTTAAGCAGAAAATTGGCAGATGCTTTCTGACTGTGCATGTTCATTTTGTGGGTGGGACAAGAAGAGGGAGTTCTGTGAATTAACAGTGATTTTCTTCAATATATGTCAATGATTACTACCATGTAGGCAATCTCTGATTTTGAAAGTTTTAGGTTGGAATTTGCTTGTGATAATGAAAGACAATAATGAAAATTCTTCTTCATCTGCAGTGCCCTGAGGCATGTCTGATGACTATGTTCTTCCCTGGGAATGTTTTAAAGTAGCCTACAGTTTACAAATAAGAGTATCTAAATATAGTCATGCAAGATTTTTTAAAAGATTTTTCTAAAGCAGTTAAGCTCCTTTGGATATGAAGCTGAGGAATTTAGCCTTCTTGGGCCCTAAATCAATGATCAAAAGGCACAAAGCGTGAGCCTGGATATGCAGACAGAAAACTGATATATACTATAGACCTGAACTTACAGCTGTTCTGAATACCACTGCAAGGGGCAAATCCTCATGAGGAGATTAAGAACTTCCAATTTATCAGTTTCTTATGAATGAAATATTAATTGGAAGCACATGAACAAAAAGAGATGAAAGAAATTGCTATCACTTAGTCTTAAAGTCTGATGAACAAAATATGAGGGGTTAGCCCAAACTGGAATCTTGTTCCAGTGCCCTTTTGGGGCATTAGGTGAGACAGCATGCAGACCTGAACTCCATATATATTCACCTGTCTCTGAAAACAAATCAACAGGTCAAAGATTTTTGTTACACAAGTATCTCTTTTACCATTTTTTTAACTATAGCACCTAGTTGTTCCTAATTTTTGAAAGTACAGCCATCTATGCTGCTACTAAAATTAGCCCTTTTTTTTTAGAGCTGCAGCAAACTTAGTTGGTTTCTTTTTTTTTTTTTTTAATAAGCCCTTTAAAATAAGAAGCTTGCTGTTATTCATTTGATAGTCATGCTCTTTATCATGACTAAGAATATGCAGTAAAGAACAGCATTAAAAGAATGTAGAAAAAACAATTGCACCACTTTGCTGCAGGGCATTTTTTGGTGTTTGCAAATCCCAGTACTACAAAAAGAGGCTGGAACAATGTAATATTTTTTCCTTATTTTGAACGTAAGTTTTATGCATATGCAGGAGGCAACATAAGCACACTGGTGAGACGGAGTCCCAAGAATAGCACTGCACTCACAAAGCCACACAAAGAATTGAAGAAGTTTTTCCTAGCCTGTAAGGACAAAAGCTAGCTGCAACTGAAGGTAAAGAGCTGGTACAGCTCTCCAACTTTTTAGAACTAGGCAATCACACGCATTGTCTATATTTGATTCCCAACAAAATGTAAGACATTCAGATGAAGGACATATTAAAGACAATCCAATTTTCATGCGTATTCTTGCTGCTTGTTAGTCATGTCTGCATTCTCCCAGTCAGACTTAGCCGGGCAGGGCAGACCAACCTGACAAGCAAGAGGCAATACTTAGTAGTTACATAGTTGTGCTTCTTGCCTTCTCACTTTGTTCACTGCCTATGTTTTCACATGTACAAGGCAGGACAAATCTTAAAGACAAAGAACAGGTGCTGAGATATTTTGAAGAAAACAAATACTAGAATTCATGGAACTCTTCTTTTATACATGTTGTGTTACAACTAAGATGTGCTTGTTGCCTGCCTGACCACACAGAGGAAAGTAGCTCCTCTTTTTCCCACTGGCAGCAGGAACAACAGGTCCTGTGATTTTGGTACTCTGACCTTCCCTTGGGGGAAAGGTGTTATAAGCAGGGAAGGTGTGGGTGTGGCATTATTTTTCTGTTTTACTGCCAACACTTGGGCACAACAACTTCTTCCTGTAATTCTCTCCATAGGCAAAGAAATCCTTAAGAAAGATTATCTTTGCCTGGGCTCTGAAGAGAGCTCTGCAAGCTCACAATTACTGCGACAAGCTAGTATTGCCTACTGCTATGCTCAGCTTAATAATTAGAATCATCTGAGGTTATCCATGAGAGAACTGAAATACAAAATACTTCTAGTGAGTAGAGAGAAGTAATGATGGACAGCCAAGTGACACAATCATTGTCCTGAGCAAAGCTAATGAATAAGTCATGTAAGGCAATTTTTTCCCACCCAAATGCCTCAGAACCAGTTAATGATTTAGTGAATAGAATACCTATTTATCAAACTGTATCTATGAGTAACTTGTAGTATCTACTTCTTCACATATGCGGCAGGACACTTTGTCCTCAGGATCTATCCTTTACTTGTCAGAGATGTTTCAGATTTTTTTTTTCATTTGCAT
Organism: Phainopepla nitens; assembly: GCA_013400175.1. NCBI lineage: Eukaryota > Metazoa > Chordata > Aves > Passeriformes > Bombycillidae > Phainopepla > Phainopepla nitens. The sequence goes on from VXBQ01005792.1 coordinate 235,438, forward strand.
TGATGAACCATGCAAATTAGATGCCATGGTTTATATGAGCTGTATATGAGTTTCGGCAGCTAAGCAAAATCCACTAGAATAACTCAAATTTAGAACAGAGGAAAAAAATCCAAATCCATACAAAATACATATGAAGTTAATTTGTTATGGTACTTTCTGAACTATCCCACACACCTCATGTAACATTCTGCAACATCACATTCATTATGTTACTGCTTTTACCAGCATGTTATCTCTTCACAGTATCTACGAAGAACTATAAAAATAATTAGTGAAAGCATGTAGTGTCTTCTACAAAGATGTTCTGAAATCCAGCTACTACTACTCAGTTGTGAGGAATTCATCAGTGTGAATTTAGATTTTTAAATACCAGCAAACATCAAGAAATTGTTTGGTAACATACAGCCAGCAAATTAAATCATAGCTCTATTAAAAAAACCAATTAATGGTCTTAGCCTTTTTCTTACAAAACATCCAGAAATAAAGAAATTGTCTAAAGTGCTCTGATGTGAGAAAAAGTTTAAAAATTCTGCAATTTGCAAAAAACCCAAACCAAACCAAATCAAAAAACCACTGTGAAAATATTATTAAAGTTATTTTCGCTTTGTAATTAGTATGACAAAGTTTACTCAGATAAAATTGTGTGGTTTTTTTAGAAAAAGAGGAGTAATGAATTAGGAACCACACTATATGCCAGCATACATCAGCTATCTGAGATATGCTGCTGATTCAGTGCACTAGTAACTGTGGTAAAATAACAAAAATAAGACTGATAGAGAATACTTAAAAGATTTTTCAAACAATAACAACAGGACAGTGAAGTGCTGCATGATGAAAAACTCAACCACCAACAAAGATATAACAAAAAGAAGTGTTCAAACAAATCTGTATGTTGTGGGTAGAAAATGAAGACAAAGAGCAGGCGAACAGCAGCTTGGATAAGTGGACATTATGCGTTAAGAGGAGAAATTGAACCCCTATTAAAACCTACAGGTTTGGCACAGCATTATCATGTATTTATTCAATTTCATGAAATTTCTTGTATTTCTTACTATATTTTTTGATTTTTCAATGAGAGAGTTTTGCAATCTATTTTTTATTGCAATGCAGTCATTACAAGCTGCATTTCAACTTGTTTTACATAGAACAAGTAGTGAGTTGTCTCTGGAGAACCCTCTTGCAATTTATCTGTGCAGTTTACTTGCATCTTATTTTATCTCTCACCTCTGATACTAATCAGTCATGGCTGCAGGTCAAATCTTTTTGCATTGGAAGCAATCACAATAACCAATCCAGAAGTAAACCAGCCTATAATGAAATTCACTGCCTAAGGCTAAACATAGAGCTAACATGTGTTTAACAAATCAAAGCTTGTATTTATCACTTGCCACTGTTTGTGTCTTTGCCTGTTGGAGGGGAAAAAAAACAATTAAGAAGCTGTGCAGTAAAGACAAAATTATAAACAGTTCAATTTCGTTTCAGATTCGTTGGTCTGTACTTTGGCAAAATTCAGGCTGCATATCATGCCATTACAGAGTAGCAAAAGATTTAACCATCGATGGGTGAATCATTTCAGAATGCAAACATTGTCACCACAATTCTCAGCTGAAAAATTTACATAAGGTCGAGAGAAGTGCAACTGATGTCACTTATGTTTCCAATCAGATTTTCTAAATTCACACTGAATTATACGTAAAGAACAGAAATCCTGAAAATCGGGTACTGTTGCTCACCCTTAATGGCTAGTGAAGCTGAAAGGCTCCTGTACAATTCCAGCAAGCAAAAATTCAGGATTTCCACAGGGTTGGGGGTGATGGTTTCTCCTGGGGGCTCCTGCAGGATCCCACCATGTGCAATGCAATGCACAGTACCAGGCTTACCAAAAGCATCCATCTGCACAACTATGCAGCCTCATAAGCCTAGAAAGGTGATTATCCTTTCCTATAATGATAGAAACAGAATCACAGCATCAACTATGTTGTAGGAAACCTCTGAGATCATTGAGTCCAACCTATGACTAAACACCACCTTGTCAACCAGACCATGGCACTGACCACATCTGGTCTTTCCTTAAACACCTTCAGGGACAGAGACTCCACCATCTCCCTGGGCAGCCCATTCCAGTGTTTAATCAGCCTTTCTGTGAAGAAATTCTTCTTAATGTCCAACATAAACCTTTGTTGGTACAGGTTAAAACTATGACCTCTTGTCCAGTTGCTGGTTACCTGGGAGAAGAGGCTGACCCCCACCTGGCAACACCCTCCTTCCAGTGCATTGTAGAGAGTGATGAGGTCCACTCAAGCCTCCTCTTCTTCAGTCTAAATATTCCCAGCTCCCTCAGCTGCTCCTCGCAGGACTGTGCTCCACACCCTTCACCAGCTTCACTGCCCTTCTCTGGACCTGTTCCAGCAGCTCAGTGTCCTTTCTGAACTGAGGGGCCCAGAACTGGACACAGCACTTGAGGTGTGACCTCACCAGTGCCGAGTACAGGGGACAGTCATTGTCCTGGCCCTGTTGGCCACACCATTTCTGATACAGGCCAGGATGCCCTTGGTCTTCTTGGCCACCTGGGCACACACTGGCTCGTGTTCAGCTGCTGTCAGCCAGCACCCCCAGGTCCTTTTCCACAGGCCACTTTCCAGCTGCTCTGCCCCCAGCCTGCAGCACTGCATGGGGCTGCTGTGGCCAACGTGCAGGACTCAGCAGTTGAACCTCATGCTTTTGGTCCGGCCCACTGACCCAGCCTGTCCAGGTCCCTCTGCAGGGCTTTCTTACCCTCCAGCAGATTGACACTCTGACTAAACTTGGTGTTGTCTGTAAATTTGCTCATGGGTAGACTCCATCCCCTCTTCTAGATCACAAATAAAGATATTAAACAGGACTGGACCCAACACTTATCCCTGGGGGACACCTCTAGTGACCGATCACAAAGTGGATGCAGCACCATTCTCCACCACTCTCTGAGCCTGGCCATTCAGGCAGTTCTTAACAATAATGATTAGAGACAGTCTGAAAAATATTTTCTTATAAGGATTTTTACTTATACATTTACAAGATAAAATTAATGATCTGGAAACATGATTTCCATTTCCTATGCCCAAAGCCACTTATCCCAGGTGTGATGAGATCACTAATCCAGTGATATTCTTTTATGAAAAAATAAAAAGAAGCTACTTTTTCTCCTGCACATGCCCAGTCACGTTTTGATTCCAAAGCCACAGAATACTAGCAGGATCTTTTCACTGGAAATCCATTACACAACATACCACATCAGCAACTCCTCTGCTGGAGCCTTCAGCTGCAACATGACTAAGAGTAATTTGTCTGTGTGGTATGCTGTAGAAGAATACTATGGAGATATCACAGGCCTCACGCAGAGCTACAGCATGCTCAGCACAATCAGATCACGCTATGTAACATTACCTTGGCCTTTTTAGAGTTTCTTGTAACACTCAAACTGTCCTGCAATCATGCTACTTTATTGGCAAAAGAACGACCAACTCAAACCTGACTCACTCAAAAAAATCACCTGAAATAAAACCAAATATTCTGCCCAAACTCCCCTAAACCCCGGATATGTAGAAAACTTTTCATGTCAATTTTTTATAACCAAGACACCTGATTCTGCTCACTGTTATGATTTTACTGACTGCAGTCAAGTTTTTCATGCATTATATTCCCTCAGTGTAAGATTAGTCTCAGTGGAGAGCTTAAAAATGATGAAACGAAACTCCTGTTTAAACAACCGAAAGTAATTCTAAATAGATTACAAATTCTTTCCTTTAAATTCCTGCATGATAGGATTCTGAAATGAATGGCATTCATGTGTCGGTATCATCCCATTGCCAGTAACAACTAGTCATCCATGCAGTATTTCACACTACTTCATGTAGCAGTGGTGTTGTTTTTATTTAGAAAGCAAGGTTTGTTATAATGAAATCAAACAGGAAGCTGAGTTATACAAACAGCTGAATGGCTTGGATTGATCTCTCTCTACTTGGACAAAGTGAAGTGGCATCTTTGGTTACAAGGCACCCAGATCTTGATATCACATTTTGTGTGAGATACTGCCTGCTCTTTACTATAATACCTATTACAGTCATGCTGGGATATTGAATTTCTGTGAATCCAAGGATAAGAAGTGCCCCCATTTCCAAGTCACTAATGATTATTGCTTTGCCATAGCTGTTAACTTTTTCCAAAAAATGTAAAAATAGGAATGAAATTAAATCAGAGTTAAAACTCTACTACAACGTTCAACTATCATGCAGTGTAACATACTTCTCTATATTTAAGCACCTTTGACTTGTAAGCACAAGACATTAATCAAGACTGTACTTTAGATTGAGCCAGTTAAAAGTATTTTCAATAACAAAGTCTGGCACAGAGAAAGCTATACGCTGCAGCAAAGACCAAACATCCAAGCCACTGTACTTTTTGGCTTGGGTGTTTTAACATGTTCATGTATCTTAGCATTGAAGTGGGATCACTTTTTTAAAACTGGAGTTAAGTCCTAACTTTTAATGAAGTCATCATTATTTTAAATTTTCTGTTTAAGGTGATCAACCTATAAATATCCTCTGTATGATGAAAACCACAGAGTAACATTTTGGGAATAATAATGCCCACAACACCCCTACTAAAACTTGTTCATGGTATTTTCTTACGTGGGCAGCAGCCTCCCTCCTCATCCAGCAGCAACTCGACATATTTAATTATCTACTTGTCCTCCATCAGTACAAAACCCAGTGACTTCATACATTTCTCCAATCCCAGCACAGCCACAGTCACCAAATCCCATTTTATGATTGGTTTACCAGAAAGGAAGAGAAAAAAAATTAACATTAAAAAAAAATACATATTGCAAGAAAAACATTGAAAATGGGTCACTGACTAATGGGACTCCAGCTTGAAACATGCCAAGCCCTAATTTCAACTAGTTTTGAAAATATAAAAGATTAAAGAATCTAAAATTAAAGGTCATACTGAAATGGGCTATTCACCACCTCAGACTGTGGCTATAGACAACACTGAAGACTATACTTCCAGATCTTGCAGAATCCTGGCAAATTTCTCTACCTTTCACAAAGTTTCAGCATTGCAGTGTGGGTGCAAGGCATAAACTGAGCATATCCATAAGTCACATTGTTCTCCCATGAGAGAATGTCGATGGCCAGAGACTCTTTGTATATTTTCTCACTTGTTCAAAATGCCTGTGCTAAGCATAAAAAATTTGTCATCATTTGGTCAATGCAGAGATACTATTAGCTTTCCTTTCGTAAACATATTTCCTTTGCATCTCTGAAAATCTGTCACATTTACCTTTGAAGCAAAGTTACATTGGTCAATTTTTCACTTTTCATTAATAATTTCAAACATTCTCACTATTTATCTCATCTACGGGAATACCACTACTTGGCCTCTGGAGATTATATTATTTCGATTCCTTCAGTACTACTTTATTGTGACTAGAATAATTAACTTCTGGCGTAATTGTTACTAATGACTGGACTCTCTGTCCAGGCACTGTGTCACAGCAGAGACACTGGAGGGAATTCTCGGCATTGTTACTGGTCTTGCTCCAGTGCTCTGGGAGAGTGCAGGGGAATGTCTGTGCAGTGTAAAACCAGCCCTGTGACTCTATACAACCATAGCACAAGCATGCACTTGTGTGCTTGCAGTTTGACCATACTGCTCAGTCTTTCTATGACCCACTGAGAAGGCTTTTGATGTGAAAAAGAGGCTTTTGTTTCTGTATTAATTACAGAGTATAGTCTTTGCATGATTTTTGTGGAAATTTCCTTCTCTATTCTTCCTTTGCCAATCTGTTATTAAGAACAGGCAGCCTGTGCTATTAGACAGCTGGATAATAAGATATGAGAGAATAGACTGCTTGATTAATACAGAAACACGCAAACCCTTATCAACCATTCTGTCCGTTTGTGTTCCGTCCCCTCTTGACTGAGCTAGAGCCTCACCTACTAAGGCCTCAAGAGAAATAAGCAGCCTGTTCTTCCTTTTGTGCTTAAGCCTGCATACAGACTCCCTCCTTAAGCAAACAGGAACATGCTTCCTAACTGGGTCATGGACCAGTGCAGAAACCTGTCACATTCCCTTCCCCATTGGCCTCTGTATTTCCAGTCCAAGCACCACCAAGCTGACAGACTAGCGCTGTCTGTAATGTAACTTACAGAGAATTAAAAATCAGTCTCTAACATTGCAAAATAATGTTTCACTATGAAAGATAGCAGTCTTTGCATTGCCCACCTAGTGGGCAGCTTTTTTAGTGTGAATAACAGCTTATACAGTATCACCCTACATTGAAAAGCATACATATCTTTATACCTGCTGTCTTATTCCAAAGAGATATTTGTTATTTCACTTGGTTTTCACAGTAGGTGTAAGAATACTATCTGCTTAAAAGTGTACTTCATACATTAAGGATGAATACAGACTGAGCACCAGGTGAAAGCATCTGCATGTCTGAATGCAAGTCGTGCTTTTAAAAGCATTCAAAGAAGTTATTATTCTTCACCAGGTTTACTTCCTTAATAGTTACTCATTGAAGTGTGATTTATATGATCACCTATCTGAATATTTTCATGCTTAACTAGGAAACTCCTTACTTCTCTGCATTTGCATGCTTATTCATTTAAACATAGCTGTATCTTCGATAGTTCAGATCAATGTTGCATTTATCTCCTCTTCAAATTTTATTCTTCTATCATTTCATATTTTGGAAGATGCTCTAAATTACTGGGTAATGGCTGTGAATCATGTTTGCTAAGGGTGTAATTCTGCCAGTTTTACTCTAATTGTTTTACCTCAGATACAAAGTCTTTGATTTGAAGGAGACCAGTTGCAGGGTAACATACAATATGCAGTGAGAGTAAAGATGATGGATTTGGGCCCTGACTGCTTCTCTCAAGAGGATTTGCTGCAATGAAGATATTTCTGTTTGACAGGTTTATTGTTTAACATGCAATAATTTAAGATAGTAATGCAAACTTCACTATGGATTCAAAACCCATATGGACTGAAATGCATGAAGAGGGAATAATGGATTTCTCAATCTGCTCTGTTTAAATTCTCTTTTTAGCATGGAAAGCATATCATGTCTGTTTAAAAGAGGAAAAACATTGAATTTGCATTATTTCCTGTAACAGAATGATCTCCCTATAAATACCTATTTTCTTACCTTTACATTGTAAATTGTTTTACTGAACTCTGTAAAATGTAAACACATAAATGGCAGGATTAGGGTTTAATTATTCAGATAAATATTTGTAGCTTACGGGATGAAAGGTATCCCATTAAATAAATAAACAGTAATGTTAATTAATAGCACAACATTATAAACAACTACTTTTCAGTATTAACCTGGAAATTAATTTGCTATCATATACATTTTGGCTCTGGTTACAGATGTCACATTATCAACCTACTTCATCTTAAATTGTGAAAGTTATTCTACAGCTTAGTAATAAAGTCTGTATTCATGGATTTGCAAAGACAGGATGATTATAAAACCCACAATAAGAGAAAAGTATTCCGATAGGTAATGATTTCCTAGACTATCCCAAGATAAAGCAGTAAAACTCAAAAAACATCAAAATGTTGAAGTTTTTAAACTTTTGCTGAGCATTGCAAAAATAACGTAACAGCAAATAAAATAAAAAATGCACTGCATAGATTGTAGAATTATTGCAGATATTCCTGTGTTGCTGACTGAATCTTTGTGTGTGTGAACAAACTAGTTGTCTTTCATTCTGCCAAACATGAGAGATTTCATTACTGTCTTTGACTTCTGAGGTTGGAAGGCAAAGGAAAGCTGAAGCTCTTGATGGTAGATTTGATTTCATTAAAAGAGTATTTTGAGATTAGTAATGATATTTTTAATAGAAGGAGTATTTTTAAAATCATTTTACTTTTACTTCTTTAATACAGATACTTAAGGGCTTTTTCATATTTCCACAGCGAAAATGTGTAGAAGAAAGTTGTTTCCATTATGTTTCCTGCTTTTCAAGGGATTGTTAAAGGATCTCATCAATACATAAAGCAAGTTACATGCTGGCAAAATGTAGCTTATAAGCAGTAAACAAAATATCACTGCTAATTTATTATATTTCTTACCTCCTTTTTCACTGGATGCCAAGAGACTTGACAACTGATGATCTGCAACTGTCTCGGATTGGCTAATTGATTGTGAATCATTCATTTCAAATGAATGTTTTAGAATAAAAGGAGAAGCAGAAATCTCATCCAAATAATTCTGGAATAAAGAATGCTGGTTTAGGCACATAAGGAATGTATTGATTCCTCTTGCTTATGATAACTTACAGCTGTGATCTCACAGAGAGCAACTTGTTATTTTCCAAGACTCTCTGAAACACCTAATACTGGATTTAAGTTACACAAGACTCTTGTGGCTTTCAGCAACACTGACTTACCACCCATGTCACAAATATTTGTTTACTTTTTTCCATTTAACTTATTTATCCTCTTTCCTCCTAGCAGTTAAATCATAGCATGCACTGTATGCTGATTTCCTCCCATAGTTAATTTGTATCTTTAGAAAAAAGCTATAGGAAGGTATTAATCTGCTTAACATTTCTAAGTACATCATCCAAGGGATTTTGTTTTTTTAATCTTACATATGCTCAGCAGAGTTACTGGCAAAAACTGTACATTTTCTCCATTTCATCCTTTCAACATCAAATGGTAAGCAGCAAAAATTGGATCAGACTTCAAAGACTATGCTGTGCTCCAAGTCACAGAGCGACTCCTCCATTTCACATATTGAATTCGAGCAGGATATCAAAGTGCTACCAAAGAACCTCAGGTCCTTACTAAAAAAGAGTCTCTAACATCTGTAGAAAGTGAAGTGCACAGACAAATCACCTCAGGGAGCAGCTAGCATTTATTCTCAGCAGCAAATTTCCAGCCTTTTGATTCTCTTATTCACTGTACCTCCCTGTCTCTCTACAGAACTAAAGTTCTTAGCAAGCAGGCTTTTGTCTCAAAGACTTCAAAACATCACTAACGGTTTCATGTTCAGATGGCTATGCCAGGCAGCCACGAACACATTGCAGAACTGTGGACTCAGGAATTTGAAGTTATAATGGGATGTTGTTTTAGAATATAAACTTAGTAGTACCTTTTTAGTTTCTTTGTCAAGAAAATCAGGCACCACGGGAGAAGACTGGTTACTGGTTTGCTGCCTAAAAGCCAAGAAAAAGAAAAAATGTAGTTTAAATATTGAAATTTCTTCACTCTTATAAAAGGTTTACTGGCATACACAGTTTTTTTGTTCATTTTCCCTTTTCCTCCTCCCCCAGTTTCTAAATATGCACATACAATCAATTCAGAAAAAAAACTAGACCAGTCTCATTTCCTCTTATAAGAAAGTGTATACTGTTAAGCACAGCAACAGGTTATGAGCAATGAATTTGTCATTAAAAAATTATGGGTTTGTGCAGATGTGTAAAATGAGTTTACAAGAATTTAATGAAATTGAAGTAATGTATTAATTTGCTAGCTTTTACATGAAATTTTTTTTCCCAGGGCTGTGAAAAGCTGTTTTCACAGAATTCAAACTTAAACACTCAAAATTTGATGAAGGAGTTTTTCACTGTCAAAATGTGTTCTCCTAATGCCATTTGGGTTAAGGACAGAGCAAGAAGTAAGATGTCTTAGAGTCTTTGTCTATATCTGTTACTATTTTATCATCATATTATGCCACCATACAAATACTAAAGGCCAACTCCTACTTCATGAATGCTGATTAAAGTAACATAAAAACCTTCTGCAAGCTGTGATCCTCACTGTCAGGCCTTTGAAGTCAATGGATTTCTTCAACAGTAAAGTCCATCCAGACAGAACTTGTTTCAGAATCTTCAGCTATGCAATACCAAAAAAAAGATGCTACCAGATTCATTTAGTGGATTTAAAAAAATGAGATTCATAGAAATTATTTGGTATGCTCATGGTCCTCAAACTGGGATTAAAACAAGGAGTTTTTCACTGTCAAAACAGAATGAAATTCGTAAACATGGTAAACATTCATCTTTTCTGTAATGTTGCCATTTCATTAGGGAACTTTGGACTTGTATGTCAAATTAGGGGAATTTAAGTTCCCCTTTATTCTTTGACACAGAAAGAGAAGAGAAACATTCTCCCTAAAATGTAAATTGAATTTAAACTTGTGTTTTCTTTGGAGGAATTGAAGGGATCATTTTAGAAATGCATTATAATTTACACACTTAGAGTGGAAAGTATAACATATGTCTAGGACTGTATTTGACACTGCTTTTGTGCATACACTATATTATCTGTAAAGTTCTTTAATGCTAGTTATCTTGTATATGTATTATTTAGGTAATAATTTATTTAGTGGGACTGGTCAGATAACTTGCCACTTTTCCCCAAAATTTCCTCAAGTATTTGTTGAGATGATGCACTTCCTTTTTCCCCAGTATTTCTGAAAATAAATCAAATACAAGGTAAAAAGGATGAATAATCCTCAAATATCACTGTGGTGGATTTCAAAATCAAAATTTGCTGTCAGATCAGGATGTTGCAAATGGCCTACAATGCCAAAACCAGACTGAATCATCATATAAATTTAAATATTCAGATTTTATGGTGATTTGGATCTGGATCTAAATAAGCAGCGTGAAAATAACCTCTGTCTTCTACTAAAAAAAATACACAACCTTGCCAAGGCTAGAACCTTACACAATCGTTTAAAGCACAAAGATAAAAATCAGCAATTGGCCTTCTGTACAGCTTAAGCTAGCAAAAACCAGCCTCTGGAATTTGGAAGTCCTTAAACCCCAACTCTACGTCAGGATCCCAGTGATGCCTTGTTTCTGATCAAAATAATCCTAAATTGGGTTGTACTTGCTGCAAAGGAGCTCATCCTTCCACAGAACTGCTGTTGCTACCAGAAGTATGCACTTGATTACTAGCCGTTACTCATGAGCTTTTCACTGTCTTTTTCTTCCCCTGTCCTGATAAGACAGGGAAGGGCAGAATGGCTTAGTGGGGACCTGGCAGCCAGCCAAAGTCAACCCACCACAGCGTCAGACTGGCAGGGAACACTTCTGAAAACATGGTATCAGATCTGGGTTCATGGGCCTGGTTTCAGTCAGGCAACTCAACAATCTGCTGCTGACTGTTCAGCTACTGAGCTATAATACTCCTCAGTCTTCACATGCAGGCCATCTATAAATCACTTCATTAGCAAGAAACACTGGAAAAAGAGAGAAACATTGATTCTTTAGGTCTGTCTACACATCTGCATAGTGTACAGACTCACTGTCCTTAGCATTGAAAGCAGTTGAACCATTGCAACATAAATCTTGTAATGGAGATTATCTTATGTTGGAGAAAAAGATATCTAGCTTTGGAGTTACTCTGGCCATTACGAGTTACAAGTAATGGCACCTTTCCTTTCATTATTTAAATGCTTATGAAAATGTTAGAAATACTACCATATATTCTGCTAGAAATAATACAGTTCATTTTGCAAAAGTAATATTTTACCGAACAGAACAAATCCAAACCTTCCAGCATGGGTAGATGAAAAATTCCAAAGGCATGGGAAGGAAGGAAAAACCAGATGACACTGGAAAATTGTGCCCAAATTCCCATACACCTTTAAAAATCTTGAGTTACTATTTAAACTTATGGTAAAATGGTAAAGTAATTAGAAGCTCACATGACATCAGAATCAGGCCCATAGAATCTACTGCATGCCACAAGGATTGAAGACTTCCTATTTCCATCACAAGAAACAATCTTAATATTTGCTGTGATTAAAAATAGGAAAGTGAAGCTATTAAAGGAAACCAAAATGTCTTTATACCAGCTTTTCTTATGGAAAGAAATGAAAATTCATATTCAAAAGGTGACTTATACAAGAAATTGCAATGTGATCTTGACAGAAACTGAAATCACCTAAGGAGAAAGTATGGGAAAGGTGTAGGGAATAAATCACCAGGACCCAGCAGCATTCTTCCCAAGATCGTGAAAAAATTAGGTTTAAAATGTGAAGATGTGACCCTTTCAATCAGCTCTCCATGAAGAATAGAAACACATCAACATAGTGATTATTTTCCTTTTAATCAAAAGAATTCTTGGAAGGTTTTGTTATTGACTGACAGAGTGAACCTCACTTTAGTGAGACACAGGCTGCAGATCAAGTCAAAGAAACACAGCAAAAGACAGAAGAGCTTTTACATGAAACAGAAGAACTCAAATGAAACCAGTTTCTGAGTTAATTTGTGCTCATGTGACTGAAATCATGTTTAATCTCTCCTCTCGATGATACATAGGATACTATGGTTATGTGTTAATCCACCAGTGCCCATGCAGGTAAATCCACATTGCATATTATTTCAGTGGGCCTCCAGCTGTAGCAAACCATTGAGAAATGAACCTCACTCATTCTTCAGGCACAGCAACAATGCCATTTCAAGTAAAGCAGACACATGGAGAATTCCTCTAGATTGATTTCTATGCTTACTCCCCATACTGATGCAGCAACAGCTGGTGGCACTACAATGCTATAAAAGTTGCCTTGCAATGCCAAACCCACTGGCACAGGTATGTTACAGTTCAAGAAGTCACTGAGCATTTACAAATTCTGAAAGAATCTTGACAAATCATCTAAGTCACCACCATTTACAGAGAAAAATCAGCTACACCTACTTCCTACTTTCCCCTCATACATTTGCTTAATCTGATTTTAAAAATCTGAAGTGATGGAGATGTCAAAACTCCCCAAGGTAACCTACACAGGGTTTACCTCAGCTAACCATCAGTAAGCTTTTCTTGACATCTCAGTTCAAGAGTGTGAACTGGTGTTGATGTCAGGTATCTCCTACCCTTAACACATAGAGCTCCAAAGGAAACCAAGAAGCAAGGGATACTCACTGATGCACAGTTATAGTCACAGACCCAACTGATGAGTAACAAAGTCAGTACATGGAAACAATGCTTTCTTCTACACAACACAGTATAATGGCATTGATTGTGTACATGTAGCTAACTTATATTGTGATGTTTAGCAGTCACTGAGCACAGTGAGCGACAGGAAAAAAATTAACAATACAGTGAGTGTTCTCCAAGGGAAGTATCAGACCATATTACTTAACACAATTTTCATTTGGGAAGGAAATGGAAAAATGGTGATACTGGAACATGCAGATTGCAGATACTTTGATGGGGATCTAAAGATATTTAAGAATGACAGCTCTGTCTGAACAAGAAGATGAACAAGGTAGCATAGATTAACGTCCTTAGTCACTGAACTGCAGATTAGCCTGCTAAGCAAGAACATTTATGAAAAATATATTCACTAGAGATCTGTCAGTCTAACAAGTTCAAATCACATAATGTTTTAGTAAATTACTTGTGACTTCTCCATAAATCATTCCTAATTAGCTCAAAAGATCGCTAATACTAACTTGGAATTTTAGCTATGCCATTTCAAAATGCAGCATTTTTTATTTCTCCCATGATCAATTGCAAAATGGAGGCAGACGTTAAATAAGGTTGGTGTCCATGCTCTCCTTGTGAGAAATCCCATCATATTCCTCCCTTCTCTGCTCTGTTCAGCTCTACACAGAATGGTAAATCTGCTATTCAGCTGTTCTAAAAATGGCTGAGATAGGTTTCCACTTCCCTCATTTGAACCATGTTTGACTCGTGTCTTGATCATGTTTGACTTTAAAATAACTGCTCCTTTTAAGGTTTGATTGTGATTCAGTTCCTTGTTGCCACAAAGGCCTGCAGGTTCCTCTCAGTGGCTGATGATGTCAAGAAAAGGCTTGGCAAGTGTTTCATACATGCATAGTTTTTGGGAATAATTAAAACTTAGTGTCCCAGGTGCACAATTACTCCCAGAGAGTAGGAATCACAGACACTTCCATAGCTTTGTGAAACTGAATGGAAAAACATTGTTTCAATGAGAAAAAGCCACTTCCCTGCTAACATTTACATTATCTATTTCTGCTCTGATCAGAGATATTTGCCAACTCTCAACGCACCTTACTTACCTGTGACATCAGCTTTGCATTTGACTTGATTACCAATGCAAGCATATAAATGCATGAAACATTTTAACATGCAATGCTAAATGAACAAATGTGTGCATTTAATTAGCAAGCCATGTCATTTATTAGCTTCAGTTTGCGTATGTCCTGCATTCTCTGACTGAAGAGGATGAACTAGGTGTAGATTCAATTTCTTCTACAGAATTATTTTTTTAAAGTGCTCATTTCTCCTGAACACTTTGAAATTCATGACTTAGTACAACTGAATGCTTTACATAAAACACTATAACTCAGCTTTTAAACATATCTTTAAAAGAGCAGCAGGTTTCCATATATTTAACTGCAAAGCTATACTCCTCTTGATATAACAGAACTGTTGTGTCATTTTGCTTCTGATCCCAAGTACCTTTAAGCTCATTTCTGTTTCCAAAACTACGAGTGAGGAAAAAAAAAACCCAAAAAACAAACCAAAAAGAAATAAAAAATAAAAGAAATTAGAAGAAATGAATGAAAATTAAGAGAAAATAGTATTTTTTTTCTATACTTTCATGCCATGGTACATCAAGACACAGTGAGGCTGCCTCCTCTAGGGTAAGATACCACCTACTGTGTTAAGCATCTGCACCTTTCTGTTTCCTACAAGTTTCCTGTATGACTGAACAGCCATGTGCTTAAAACAACATCCCAGTAACAGCTACATGAAAAAGTGATGCTTGATTTATAGAAACTAAGTTACTGGATTTAGTCTCAGGGTTCTGAACACTACCTGTGAAATGCTGGCATTTTCATGTCTTGCTGAAACCACTGGAACCTGTGGCCATTGCTGAGAAATGTATGGGATTAGGCAAATAACGTGCAGTTTTTGTTTGGGTTAAATTAAGAACTTCCAACAGTAATGGCAGTTTCCCAACTACAGGCAAAAGGAGAACTTATTTATCTACCTGACTGTAAACTGCAACAAGGACTGGGTGCAAGATCTGAATTGCCAATGTATTCTACACGGGCATCTTCAGGGCAGATAGCTAAATGCATTTAGACACTGATTTCAGTGTAAGTTTGGGGGCTAAATATCTTTAAAGGCTGTATATATGTGCTTCACAGAGTCCAAATTCACCTCAACAGTAATCAAACTATAAAATCTCTGTGAGCCTTTAAAGATGCACAATTAAGCCAAGTTGTACCAAATCCAAATACTTTTTTTTTGGTGAGTAACAAAGAATTCCAGAGACATTTTAATGGAAAAAATGGAAGAAAACCATTCCTATACACAAAATAAATGAATAAAAAGGTTTGAAGAAGCTCTGTGCCTCCAAACAAGTCCAGATAAAAAACCCTATTTGCATTGTAAATAATTATAATTCTGGATGCCAAAGAAAACTGACAGTAGAGATCTTACTAGCTCTTGCTTTCAACCATCAGTGCAGACTGGAGAACAAATGAACATGTGATCATCAATAGTCCTAAAAAGATCACAAGATACACGTCCCTTAAAGACAAAGAAACAGAAGGTGCTGCATGCGCATGAAGGGGATCAGAAATTAGGAATCTCATTCCCCAGTGAGCAGTTAAGCAACACCAAAACAGAACTAAGATGATAAAATGCAGTGGCTTGTTCTTTACCCTGAAAATCATTACGGGAAGCATTTATTTATTTATTTAGTCCTTGTCCAATGGCCCGAACCTTTTTCTTGCTGGAACAGAATACTTGATTCAAGGGGAAGATTCTGGAGCACTATTAGCTTGCAAGAATGCAGGTGGTTACACCTGAACAAAGTTCTATAATAATGCTCTAGGCTATGCAGCAGAGTTAGCATGGAAGTCAACAAAACAATGTTATGAGCATATATGGAAAAAGAAATAACAGTTAACTTCTCCAGAATGGTTTCAGCAGGAGAGATCTCATAACTCAGTCACTGAAACTAATGAAAGAGATTAGTCCTGAAAACCCATCCTAGAACAATGTTGGTGAGTCAGATGTAACAGACACCTTTTGCCTCTCATACCTAAGGAAGAGCCATGGGAAGATTTGGAGTGAATCCATTGCTTAAAGTGGTAAAATACATTTTCTCTTCAAAAAAGGGAGCACCACTATGGTTTACAGCATTCCTAGGCTGTCAGTGACTTCTCCATCTTCTCTTGACAGCTCTTTTCCCTGTCTCATTGCTGGTCTGCATGGAACTTTATAGGCACAGAAGGGTAACTTGCTACTCTTGGATATTTAATAATATACACTGCAGTGAATGCTGAAATGCTGAGCACTTGCAATTCTGTCTGCAATTTACAGTATTCTAGGTACTTACAAGAAGTGCACAAAAACAGGACAGCAACCCAGAGCAAACAGCACCTTTCCGCTAACTGGGAGATCACTGAAAGGACTAAGCTGGAAGGAGAACTTACTAACTTTCAGGTGGTCATCCTCAGAGTATAGCAGATTTTCTAAGAGCTGGCTGAATCATGATGACAAACCTGTGCCTTTCAGATCTTACTGTGTGGGAAATCACTTTTGTTAAAGAATAGATAGCAAAAGATTCAACTTACCAGTCTTCTTCACAGCCAAAATCAGAAGTAGAGCAGCTGCTTGTAAGCTGAGGATCTGCTACACACGCAGTGTTGTTTATCAATCTTGCGTAGTTTTTACGAACCATATATCCCCTAAAAGCTAAAAAACATAGTTTTGAATCAGAAAGTTCTGTAGAAACTGAGACTGGCTCTGCAGCACAGACTTGAACGTCCTCCGCTTTTACTGAATGAGTGCACAAGAACAGTTAGCACCCCACAGGAGTGACTCCAATGTCTGCAATGTTACCAACACCAGGAAATTCTACAGGGCTTTACACTCTCACTTTGAGTTAGTCATAATTTCACAGAATCAGAAGCTTTTCTTTCCTTTATTGTGGGAAAGTGTGGTGAGGAGCCAGGGACAGATATATTCAGTTAGTCTTCTTCTGATTTTTCAATTAACTGTAACCATAATAGAACATTTAAAATACATCTCATAAAAACAGGGAAAAATTTATAGACATTATCATTTATACCATTCATAAAAAAAATGCAGAAAAAATAATCACAAAAACCACTAAATTAAGCAGAAAGCATATAGTGGAATTAAATGGTAAAGAAAATGACAATTGATAACATCTTGTTGATATTACATCCTTTATTTCCATAGACTGTCTCTGGGTTTGGGTACCTGAATACCATAATTATTTCTATAGTTTTATCTTGAATTTTTTACACCTGTGAGCAGTAATAAAGCTCCAGCACAAGCCACAGATAGTGATACATACTCCACTAAGGACAAAGGACTAAAAAGGTTGCAATATACACTTGAACTCACAAAATTTTAAACTTTATTTTTGTAGGGTTTATTTCAAGCATTATTTTAAGTAGAAATACCTAAGGGGAGAAAGGACTGAATAATGAAAAAGTAAATACAGTACCAGTGCCATTGTTTCAGTGTACAACAAGCAGTTGCTGAATAAGGCTGAGGGTTGTGAGAGAAAGGAGCTGTGTATTAGTCCAGCAGGACTGCAGTTTAAACAGTGAGACAATACGTAAAAGAATAGTGGAACTAAGCTGAAGAGATATTATGATTATTGAAAAAAAATGTTTCCTGTCCAGGAAAAGCTTTTACGCACGCTAAATGCATTCAAACCAGAGTCATTCTGAAGACTAAATACCCAAAGGAGAAGAGCAGCCCTCCCACTGGGGTCCAGGGTTACATATTACAGGCACAAATAGGCACAGAAATAAGGTATAGGGCAACCTCATGTAGGATCAGGTTATAATAATATTGTAGAATACCAAAGGAAATCAGGAGGTAGGATAAATACTGAATAAATTGAAGAACAGAGAAATTGGTCAGAAGATTAACAAGATTTCTCTGTCTCTCACACTTCTGATTTTTATGAAAGCGCTGAGGTTTCTGGGACAAGAAGCAACAAAAATTGCCTTTTATTGAGAAGTTATGAAAATAAACAACCATTCACTTTACAGAAGGCATGACAGAAGCTCGGCCTGCTGAGGTGTTGAACCAGATACAGAGCTCAGGTATTGTGAGGCTTGAGGAACTTTCCCTCCCTTAATAATCAGACCAGGAAAGTCTGCCTATCTGACAGAGATGAGGCAAGCTCTCACTTATCCCGTATGTTCAGGCTTCCAATCCTTAACTATCCCCTACTGACCAGACAAGGATCCTACTTTGCTATCAGCAGCAGAGACAGCTGGCCAGCAGTCACCTCTCCGTAGCTGAAACATGCTGAGTATCAGTCAGTCAATGACTGACTATAAAGACTGACTGCTACTATAAAGAAGCACTGAAACAAATGAACTGATAAGACAAACTACAGTTTTATCCTTAGTAGTTTCTCAGCTTTTAGTAATTCTTTGCATGTGTGTCTATAAAATCAACCCTGATAATTGCTGTGATTTTGTATTTAAGTATTGTTTTTCTTTTTCTCAGAGACTCTTACTAATGTCAATACAACCATTTTGGTCTTTGCCCCATTCATTATTTAAAAATTTGCTATATCTGATTTATTAAGCACAGTTTTTGCCCTATCTTCTGTCTTCATTGGTATTTTAAAAATCAACTCTTCTTCAACATTACCTTCCCACAAGATGGTTTCTAACTTTCTTCCAAATTACCTTGAATCTGAAAGGTAAATGGCTGCATTTTTTATTTTATTTTTTGACTCCTGGAACAACTGAAATACAGGGTAAACAAACTTCTTTAAGCCTCTCAAAAACTTCATCAAGCACTAGTAGGACTGCATCTTTTCAACATTTATTAACAGGATCTATAATATTTCAAAAGAAATGCATATGCAAAGAATTCTACTGGGGGAGTCTGAGAGGCTGGGAAGCTGCTCCATCACAGCAATTTGCATTACTGACTGGTGCTGGTTTTGACACTAAGCACTTGGCTCAAAGAGTGTGAAATTAGCAGACTCATGTTGCTACTGCTCCATGAACAATCACTGCATCATTGAAGAAGAATGATTACCAGCTGTCACCTCATTTTCACCTTATTCAGTCTATATACCAAACTTTCTAGCAACAGTAGCTTTAACCCTGATATTTACATAAGCAAAGATGACAGAATCTGAAAAGCAACATAAGGACTGAACTTAATTTTAACACTTCTATTAGTAACTTGGTGTTAAGTGCTTTAAATGCCACAAATTAGGACATGAATTTTTACTTCTTGTACTGATCATTTCTCATACAAAGAGAATTTTCTGTCAGTTTCAGCACCTAGCGAACCAAGAATCTATTTACCTCAGTGAGTCTGAAATTTGGCATCTTGCAGTTACGAACTTTTAACATCTAAATACCAAGGCAATATACATTACACACAATATTGCACAATTCCAGATAGGAAAAGTCCAGGCATTTTCTTTCTGATTCCCAAAGGAAATATATGATTACAGAGCAAATTGTGAAGCATTGTGTAAAAAGATCAAAGCTAAACAATCACAGGTTTATGAGAGAACTATAAAGAAAGGAGATGAAGTAGTTTTAAAACAGAAGGATTAATTCTCAGTCATTAAAAAAATCATATGAAGCAGACTTTTTCTACACATACACATTTTTATTCTGTAACATCACCTAAAATAGCATATAACAGCAACTCAGAAGTGAAAGCTCATGCTTGCTAAAGAGAAGGTAGTTGATTTGCTAGGAACAGCACATCAGTTTCTTAATTTGTCTAGTTAAAAGAGCATTCAGCAACTTAACTAACAGCATCTGAGATAAATTAGAGCCCATGAATCTGATTATTCATTCCATGCCAAATTAATTCTAATGAGCAGTAGAAGGCATAGAGTCACATGGCACTTTGTCAAGTGCCATGAATATATCCCATCTTTCACCTCTCTAGATGGATATTGGGTGATGCATGTTTAATAGCAGAAAACAACTCCAAAGTTCTCCAGCAGAAGCATTATGAGAGAGAAGTTATGAATTCTCATGTACAAGCACAAACTATCAGTAACAAACAGTGACTATTAACAAGACTCACTATGGCTGTCATCAGGTCTGGTGTCACTGAGGCACATCAACACTTGGACATAGAGTTCATAGAATCACAGCACATCCTGAGTTTGAAGGGACCAACAGGGATGGTCAAGTCCAACTCCTGGCTCAGCACAGAACCACCCTCAAGAGAACATTGCCCAAACGCTTCTTGAACTGTGTCAGGCTTGTGGCTGTAATCACCATGTATCACAGTCTCTGATCTTGAGACTAGGTCAAATCAAAAAAGTGAAGAAATTCTGGCAATATCAGTAAGGAAAAGGCAGAGAGTTTATTGTACATTGTCTCTTCCTAATTTTAGCATGAAATCCAGTAAGAATAGGCTCAATTTTTTCTCCTCAAAATCAGGAGAAAAATCAGACATTTGAACACTGACAGAACTTAGCTCAGAGATGAGGATGGAATATAAACCCCCATACTTTAAAACTATAAGCCTCTCACTTTTCTAAAATGCTCCCTGCATATGAGCATTAGGCCTTTAATGGTTACTAGAGACATACTAAACATGAAGAATTACCAGATGCCCTAAGCTAGTACAGAACACAACGAGATGGGAGAGTAAAGTTAACCAAAGCTGTGCAGCCTCTACAAAATAGTCTAGTTTACCCTAACTGTGAAATTAAAATAATATGATAAATCCGTTCAGCTGCCATTAGGAGAAACATGTTTTCAATTCTTTCTTACACTGACAATGTAGTTAAAAGAAAGAAAACTACTGATACAAAGAAAGTAAAATGGATCTTCTATTTAGGAGTAATTTTCAAGAAAATTTTAAGAAAACAGTTTTAAATATATTTATCAAGTCCTTAGAAGTTTTTGGAACATTTTACACAAGTAATTTTTAGACTTATACAATGGTATTAGCTGAGTACACGTACACACACAGACATACATAGTAATCCAAATCAATGAATAAATATAGGAATAAATATGCAAAAAATACTTCCTTTTCTTCTACTGAAACAAACATTATATTTTTTTTGGCTGAAAGTCCCAAAGGCAATGCTTTTATTAAAAGCTTACGTTTATTATAAATGTAAACCAGTAAATTGCAGCTGTTCTCTGTCTCCTTTTTTTTACTAAAATGGAGTAAATTTTCCCAGAAGTACATGTTAGAGATATGTGAGCGACACTGCATCAGCAGAAGTTACAGAAAGAAAGCAATTTACAAGAGGATGCTTCCTTCTGAACATCCATCATTTTTTATTTAAGGAGAAGAGCCCGAATCTAGAGTTCTTGATAAAGAATTTTCTAATACAATATGACATATGGTGAGTGTGTGAGCACGTGTTGGAGGAGGAGATGGAGCTCAGTGGATTAGTCATTTGCCTTTCACCTCTGGAAGCATAGTTAAACTCAGTCTTGACCAGAGCTGCACAGTATATTCCAGATGGCTAAAGTGGACCTAATTAAAATGAATTCAGTGATGTCACCTCAGATCTAAATGAATTGCATGCACCACTCATTTGGCATTTTGGCAATGTCAGTTCACAAATAAAATAACCAGATTAAAATCCTCCCTTACGTCTTTCGGGACAAGTCACACTGCATGGAAATACATGCTAACATAACTAGAAAAAAATATTTTCATGATTGTATTATCTGTTGCTTTAAATTCTAATTAATTCTAAATTCTAATTATTCTAAAATAAACATTTAATGAAACTTGCATGTGAGGTAAGTCAATGAAGCAACATTTCAGTCAGATGATTCAGTGGATATACACTGATTTAAACCAGCTGTGAATCTGGCAAAATAATTTAAAAAAAAAGCTTTGACAATATATTTTTCCATCTTATGTAGATGTGAATTGAAACACCATAAATCCCAATTACAAAGAAATACTCCAAAGTGCAAAGTATTGTCAACTCAAACACTTAACACAAAATAATTTCTTAAAATTTGCTTCTGAGTTCAAAACCAGCATTTTCTGACCTTCACAGTGTGAGAAAGTGTGACCGGAGGTAGGAGGAGAGACCTTGTTTACTCTGTGTACCATTTTAGCCATGAGTCCAATAACATCTGTGTATTCTGAGACCTTGAGATGTAGATATGCTGAAGTAGGGTAGCTTTTTCTTCCCCATTTAATTTAAATTCACTAATATTTTGTTTCCTAGTGAGGGTTTCCCCCCAATCTGAAAGAATGACTTTTTTTCTTGTAATATAATACACTCAGGAATTTTATCCTCATGTACATTGTGAGGGTTGGTTTTTATTTTCTAAGTTTGTTTTTTCTTCCAACATTTCTTCAATGGATAGTGAACTGCTGGGCCCACAGAGATCTCCAGACCACCAGCTCATGTATTTGAAAGGCATCTGTTTATTTTTAAAATGCAAATGCAGCCTACCTCAAAGACTGACTGCAAGAAATGAACAATCTGAACAAGTCAAGAGGTTTCCAATCAGGAGCTGTGTTCCTCCTTTTTATCAAGCTATGATCACTTGCTGTCAAAACCACTTAAACAATATCCTGGAACCTGAATGAAGTCCCCCCACAATTAAAATGAGCAGGATAATCCTGCAAGAATTATTCAGGCAAATCATTTTTCACACAGTTTAAAGTAATGATAAGGTCATTTACAAAAGAAATCAGCGCCTTTGAAATGCTGACTTGTAGACAGAGGACTGCCTGGAGGAGGGCCATAGATAACAGTGAAGACTGGCCTCCTAACACTACCCTTGCAGTCTTTGGAACTGATTCTGATGAGGAGAAGGCCCAATAAGGTTAATACCCCTACTTTGATCTCTGTCAAAGCGTACCAGCAAGAATTAATTTACATTTCAGATGAAAAAGGTTGACAGCATGAAAAGGCATCTTGTTTCTGGTATGTGAATGTGCTGTAATAGATCGGGAATTCTGAAAGGAAGTTCTGAGGAAGCTAAAGGGATAAGCTGAGCTGCTGCTTTTATTGGGAAAGAGATGAAAGGAAAACAAATTTCAATATGCGCTGTTCTGTAGAAACATGTAAGCCAAATGCTTCCTAAATTCCAAGGCCTGCTTGAGCGGGGTAGGGGGGAGGGAAAGGAGAGGGAAGTACATATAGTTTAATTATATGGGTTTGCTAATATGGATGATGAATGCAAACAATTTATCTCACTGCCTGAAATGGCTTTTTTTAAAAAAATACAAAGGTGACTATACTCCATTTTACTAGAAAGCTGTCTTGAACTACCCTCACACTGTAAGATGAGCAGGGAAGGGAGAGATTTAGAGTACCTTTTGTCTCCATGTCACTAGGCACTTGGACTGTGTAATGTTATGTAAACAACACAAAAACTGTCAGTGTATTTTAAAACCTGGAAAATGGCCATGATTTGCAAGCATAAGCTTTGATTTGAAACATAGAACAATTAGTATGTCGAGAAGAGAAAACCTGCACAAGAAATATTTTCAAATAAGAAGTCCTAGATATAGGTTTCCAAAAGCAGACAGAAAAGTGTTGACGATTATTATTATTGCTATTGTTATTATTGTTATTCCCATTCCACTAGAGTACCAAAGGAGGAGGAGCAGCCAGCCTAATTAATACAAAGGTTCACTGTGTCACTCTTAACCCTGTCGTCCCTAATGTTTATTCACCCAGGCTGATCACTGAAACAGTCAAGTGCCAGGTTACAAAGGAAAACAGTGTGTTGGAGGGAAGAGTACTAACAACATTCCTTCAGCATTAGGTCCAGAAGGCTCAACAGTGTCCAAATTCACTCCCACTGCCTCTGCTCTGCCATGTTCAACACAGCGTCTAAAAGATGGCAGGAAGCAACAGAGCTCTGAATCTCTCCCATGTGTGCTAACTGCAGAATACATCAGTATTTTTCTCTAAAGAGCTAAAAATCTGTCTGGATAAAACTCTAAGGTAGAAAGTTCTCTGCAGCCTTCAAGTGATAATGCTACACATGAGCTTCCTATTGCATCTATGGTAACTCTCACCTTAAGGAGCTGATAATAGTGAGACAGTCATGGGTTAACAGTTCCACTTGCCTTTTTTCAACAAAAGGCTATTGGAATCAAGTCCAGGTATGTATATACTTGTAAAGGTAGCAAATACCCCAGGAAATAGTGACAGATCTACTCTTGTTGCTATCATGGAAACCACTGAAAATGACAACACAATGGAGAGGAAGAATGAGAGAGAGTACCAGTGCAATCCTTCAGTACTTGTTGCTAACACAAAAAAAACATTTCTTCCATTTAATAGAACACACTGCATTTAACCCTAGAGCTTCACGACCTTACATAACAGTACATATGCAAAGCTACAAATTATTATTTGATCCTAATGATATTCTGTTCCTTTCAGTAAATAGAACGGTATTCTGTTTTCTGCTGAAAGTGACAGCGATGCTTAATTTCAGAGTAGCAAACTAGACAACACAAAAATGAATGCATTTACTGAGAATGGTTTGAGAACAAGTAAAAGAATATTACAACAAATACTTTTCATATTGATTTCAGACTATAAGATACACAACAAGAGGTGACAAAGCTTAAGGAATTGTAGCACAGGAAGTTGGTAGGAGTGGTATCTTGGTTTATGTGTAAATATATTAGCTACAATCGTTTTTTATCAGTCACAGTCTTTGAAGGTGGAGTTGGACAGAGAAGGTGTATTGCACTTCATTGTATGGAGGCTGCTTCATATTGGCAGCATCTGAAAACACCATTGAGTTCACAGCATTCACAGCGCTGGTTCTTAGATTTCTGTGCCATATGGTACTCTGCTCTCTACTAGAGACCTACACAGCCCTATGGGCCTGTTCCTCCAATAATCTCTTTAAAGTTTATTCAAATTCATATTGATATGGCTGCATAGGAGTCTGGCAGATTGTCAAAAGATTGGTCAAGGCTGGCAAACCCAGCAAGCAGTCAAAACAAAAACCTGGCAACCTGCCAAGATCAGTGCTCCAAACAAAGACAGAGAAATGTATGTCTAGGGTTTCCCATCCACACTTTTAGCCAAGAATTAACTTAACATCTTTTAATTACTATATTTTGCTTTCAGAGAAGTACTTATAAAAAGTCCAAAGTACCTGATACCTGTCACTGATGTCATCTGACACTGAAGCAAAAATAATCAGAAGTAATGTTTTGATAGCTTTTGTTTCGATTTTTCCTTTCTTTTTTTTTTTTTGGCTATAAACACCAACACACACAAAATCACCCACAGAAAAATAGGTGTTGGCAATTGAAATACTGTTTTAATTACCTGCCTGAATATGTATAGCAGCATCAGTTCTTCTGTTCCTTATTTCCTTGTACTTCCTGCGAGCTTCATATCCTCTCCAGGCTAAAAATACAAAACCATGTGCTGGAAATTACATTTATTTAAGGAAGTGCTACAGAGTCTACAGGGTCAGAGATGTGCTGAAACTTTCATTTCTCCTGCCATAACTACTTCAGCCCCCACCTCCAATAGCTCTTCCCCACCCACCCACATGTTGAACTCTGGGTTCATGACTGCAGTATTCACATCCTCACAACTTCAAACACCACTTCATTCAAACTTTAATTGTCACCATGTGCTCACTGATGTCCTAACCTAAAAGACAAAGGCCCGTCATCATTCTTGCTCACAGGGTTCCCCAAATCACTACAAGGAAACCTGCTAAATTACTGATAATCAGCCTCTCAGGCCCATCTTTTGAAGTATGTCTGGAATTCCGGTATATGGGCAGGGACATGTGCAACTGCATTTCAGTTACACACTGCATGTTATTACAGACATACCTAACAATACTTTCATTTTGTGCACAGGCATCACATTCAAAATACTAAAATATTTAGATAAAGACATTAGCAAATGCTAAGATGATACTTTAGAAGAAATCAGTAATATCCAATAATCCATCAATGAGCTGGAGAGAAACCATGTCCAGTCATTTAGATTTCATAACAGACTGTAATTAATAAATTAACAATGCACATGCAATTTAACTATTGAAATACAAAGACACTCAGTAAAATAGGGAATATGAAAATTTACCTGACTGTATAGTAATAGCACTATTTTCTCTTTTATCTTTGACTTTCTTGTACCGCCTTGCTCCAAGCCATCCCTTGATATAGGCTTGCATGATCACCACCCTCCCTATAACTTCTCGCAGGAACAAATTTAACTGCTCTACATGGTAATACTTTAGAAAAACCTGTAATGGAACAACAGCAAAACAAAAGAATCAGTATTACAATCAGTATTATAACCTCCTGTAATCTGTGTTTTCATTAGTCCTCCAACAGCCTATTCAAGGGTGTCATTGCTGAGAAAACGAGAAAAATACCGAGTGTACATATCATAGCAATCTTGTGAATCAGTTATTTGCTCTTGTGTACTTGTGGAACTTCTTTACTCCACTGATTATAATCACCCCATTGCTGACCCTGAGATTAACTTCATTACTTAGAACATGCTGCTCATAATACCACGGTTGGAGTTCAATCCCTGTATGGGCCCTTCACTTAGGAGCTGGACTTGATGATCCTTGTGGGTCCCTTCCAACTCAGAATATTCTGTGATCTTGTGAAAATAAATCCCGCATTTACCCCCTTCACAAATTAATTGGATGGTGAGATCTTTTCAGGTATGAACAATTTTGAAAGATGGCCTTTCTTGTCAGTGGAAACACAAATCCTGGGTTAAATATGGTTTTAGACATAATATTGTCTAAAAGCATTCTCCCTCAGGAGGCAAATCCTATGCGTGCTTACATACATTTTATCTGGGTCTTGGGCAAGAAAATTCTCACAGTTTTTCCCTTGTGTAATGTAAAATAACTCAAAATACTGCGTAACATCCTTTCAAACGAAGCAACTCACTCCATTTTAAACCATCAACAAAGGCTTTTGATAGATCAAGAAGGAGCTCTGAAATTCCATGAATGGACCAGGCTCACAGGATAGGTCAAATTGTGATGTTTCAGTCATGACATTATTAAGAGCATGGGAAACTTCAGGAAGTCACTACAATAGGAGGCACTGACAGATGTACTACCCCTACCATGGCAGTCATGTGCTGAATGCACTTTGGAGAGGTACCCAATGCACCTCTCCTCTTGCAGCACTAAGTCAGCTGGCTTGGGAGGCACTCTCATAACTTGGGAAGCTAATTGAAGCAAATTCCTTGCTCTTTTGCTCATTCATACAGTACTTTTTGAACCACTATTAGATATGATTTGTATAAGTATACTATCCTTGAGAAAATATTAGCAGCCTCTACCTTGGTTTTCCCAAGAATCCAGTTGTCTAGTTTAGATTTCTCCAGAATGGCAAGACAGTTTTCTCTGCTTCCAAGGGGAGTCTCGTGTGCCTTGAACGCAAGGTAGTAATACCTGCAAAACGACAAAGAAGGAATTGTAATGAAAATCAATATGTCCTTCCATTATTTTTCTCCAGTTCCAAGCTTTATCTTTGGAATTAAAAGGCCAAATTCTTCCTTATACTTAGTTGTCTTCATAAATCATGACACAGCTGTCATGAATAGATATTTGAATACATAAATTATTAGGATAAACAATTAATTGGAATGATTACAGTCAATTTTAGGAGTCTAGAGCAGACACATACTAAACAATGCTTTTGGTTTGTTTTTTTTTTTGTCCATGTTCCCTTGCAAAGAACAGGTCCTAACAATTATGTTAAATAACATATAGCTAATCAAAAAGGGATGCAAACATGTTTGAAATGAATTAAGAACCAATCCCTTCCTACCTGTAAAGCCATTATGCATTAATGAAGACTGGTTTTATAGTATTTAAGTAAACCTACTTGCAAACAATTACGTTATGTAACAGCAAGAACATGTGCCAGTTAGTTTACAAATTTAAGGGCACTTTAGCACAAGTACACTGTTAGATGGTAGCAACTGCCACGTGTTGTCTTGGTATTAAGTTAGACTTCCAGAGGTGCTACTCTATTTACATTGGGATTGAGAGGAACTGGCAGGTTGAACAAACCATTCTACTAATTATTAGCATGGAGAAGAGCCATCAGATGTTCTTAAAAACCTGAAGAGAAGAATGTGAATTTCAAAGACACATTTCTCTGTAGCCACACAGAGCCAAGAAAATATCCCACCTTATACTGAAGAAAACATGGAGAAGCAATTAGAAAATTTAGAATTCTGGAGGACTTTTTTTAAATCAGAAGAGGATGATTTTCAAATATTAGTTCCATTTATTCTCTAGATATTAGCTTCAGTTGTCACAAGAAAGAAAAAAGAACCACTAAAATAGTAAATTAAGATCAAACAGGAAGAAAATGACATCCTAAGTGAGAAGTACTGGAATAAGTTCTGGACCAGAGACATAGATATTCACCAACTGGAGACATTGCTGACTCTGAATAATGATAGGAGATTATGTATTACTGAGTTATTTTTAATGCAGTGGCTTTCTCAACAATGTGATATTGCAAATTCTTTAGCTGAGTCTTTCAAAATATCAATTCATGCCTTTTAGTAGGTTTGGAGAAACATGGTGTATTTAAAAGAAAAAAATACATTTCCTCCACCTTATTACTGAAGTGAATGATGCCAATTTTTACAAAACAAATGGTACTGAGTTGCAGTAATAAAACTCGGATTTAAAATATATGCATCACACAAATAATTTTTGGCAGCATACTATTTCAACAGATAGCTGACAGACACATGGGGAAGTTACACTCAAAGTAAATTTCTGTTTGCTTTAAAAGCCAGTTCTGGTAGTCATGTGAGTTACATCTATACGGGGGAGTGGGGGAGGGAAGGGAAGGAGGGAGGGAAGGGAAGGGAGGGGGGGTGGATGCGAGCCGCCCCCGGTACCTTGCGCTTCCTGGTCTCGGCCGAGCCGCTCCACACGAAGCACTGGTAAATCGCCCGCAGGTTCTGCTTCCAGT
>VXBQ01005792.1:264516-503536 GCA_013400175.1 Phainopepla nitens
ATGGAACAGTTTTTAGATAGCACTGATGCAATAAAATATTCAAGGGGAATCTCATAACTTCTTAATTTTATCATTGGCATTCCACTTATTGAAAAGTTGACTTGTGACAAATATTTGAGTAACAAGTATTTTTGAACTGTGTGATTAACCTGCCTGATTACACCATTTTGTTTATGACAAACTTCATTATCTGTCAAAGGTAGTACTTTCTCCAATAGCTCTCTTTCATGAACAAGAATATAGCTGCTTTGATACTCCGAAAAAAAAATCACATAAATACAACAATGGTTATTTTTCTGATCAAATCCTGCTTTAACAAATGTTTTTATAAATTTAAATTTCTCTATAGTCTAAGAAAGTAAGCTATTCAGAATGACAAGAACTTAACAAACCATGGGAGTAACTACATGGGAATAACTACAGTTTCTGAATGTAAACATATTGTCTCCCAATATTTATTAAAAAATTCCTCTAAATGGTGATTTTCCAAACATTTTGGTTGATCTAACCACCTCACAGAAGACACATGTACCTGGTTAAATATATTTACTGTTGCTTTCCAGTTATGTCATAAAATCACAGAATATTCTGAGTTGGAAGGCACCCACAAGGATCATGAATTCCAACTCTTGGCCTTGCACAGGACATCCCCAGGAGTCACACCATGTGCCCAAAAGCATTGGCAAATGCTTCCTGAACTCTGTCCAGTGTGGTGCTGTGACCACATCTGTGGGGAGCCTGTTCCAGTGCTCAGCCACCCTCTGGATGAAGAACCTTTTCCTGATATCCAACCTAAGCCCATCCTGGCACAACTTCAGGTCATTTGCTCATCAAAAGTAAGGTAGAAATGACTGTACTCATCAGAAGTAAGGACTACTAATGTGAGACTGGCTATTTATTTTTAATTATTTCTCCTCCAGACCTCCTTTTGTAGTGTGCATTTTGCACCTTGAAAGGTCTCTAGATTTGTGTTCCAAAGCTCAAATCCATGTGTTTTGCGGGTATTTTTAAGTAAACACTTTGGTTTAGTACCTGTTTTCATGACTGAATCACATAACTACAGACACTCAAGTAGTATGACTTATGTGCTCAGGATAATCGTATGGCACCACAGCATATGCCACACAGGGTTTTATCTAGTTTAAAATCTTTGTACAGCAATGAACCCTACTGAAAATTTCGGAGGAAAGTAAAATGTTTCACCTTTATATATCTGGCAAAAGCATGCAAATATTGTACATGGTGAAATTGTAGAGAATATGCCTGAAAAAAAAGCTTTGGGGTATATACAACAGTTCATTTTGATTTACTGGTCTAATTTCATCTCTGTCATACTTACGTAAATCTACTGTGCAGAGATCACAGAGTGACCTCTACTTGTAATGTATCACCAAGAAACAAGAAATTTATTTTCTGAAAAGTAGGGCTAGAAATCACATTTTCTTTCAAATGAGATAAAAATTTCACAACTCTACCTTTTTATTTCCATATTTGCACTTATTATTTCAACACAAAACATGGTAGCCAGGAATATTTCAGTGTTCTTCTACTTTAAACCAATACTTTCATTTTTATTTTAAAAAATATGGCTTATGGTGCTTCATGTGCTATTTCATAAACGTGCACATATTTGTGCAAAAATATATCCTTTTCCTGGGTTATACTTCCTGCTTGAAAATTTCCAACACATGGCACACACTCATGTACATGTTTCCTAAAAGTACTTGACTAATCACATTCTCAGTAGCAGTAAGACCAAGTAAGAGGAAAGTAATTTCCCCTCAGAAGAACTGAATTCTCAAACCTGATGAAACTCTAGAATTCTGCTTTTCTTAACCAGTGGTTTTTAGTCTGCAATACACACCATTCTTCATGAATGTGAATACTATTTCAGACAAAACTTACATTAAAATGAGATTAACTGTACTTACTGGTCATTAGAAATAAACCAACATTTTAAAAAGTGAATTTAACCTCAGAACGCAAAGCTAGGACATGCAGAAGTAAGGTTAAATGTTAAGACATCCAAGTATGCTATGATATGGAAAACTTCAGAAAGATGCTATGCATTAACTATCTGTTTAGGGACCAGGCCTTTTAGTGTTGGTGATTTCAGATTAAATAAACTGATTGTAAACAAATGGTTCAATTTCCCACCCCTCCCTAAAGGCTAAACTGTGCAACTGTTCCATAAAATGCATTTAAACAGCACCATTAACTACTATACCAGTGTCTCTTACTGAAATTCCCTTCACATTCCAGACTTAAAGGCTGCATCAATTCTACATAATTAACTCAAACCAGTAATGATTAACCCTTTTTCTCTTTAAAACAAATCTTTGTACTAAAATGTAATGGCTGGAGGTGGATAATGGATAATGATAAGTGAAAAGCATGAGGCACAAAATCCCTTTCTAGCCAGACCACAAGCAACAGTAGGAAGATTCTCAACATCACAGAATCATTTGCTCCTTCTCAGCCCTGGAACCTAAAACTTTAAAAAAATTATGGTTTTTTTAAGAACTAAAAGAGCTGTAAAATAACTTCCAAAAATTTATAATTTATATTGATTGTATCTCATCTCTTTCAGAAGCTTTCAAATCTGAATTCACAAAAATAATAACATTTGACTCTATATTAAGAGTATAAATTAAAAAACAATGCTACAACATCTAAGATACTCTTGAAATTCAGAAACAGATACCTAGCACTTATGCTGTAAATCATCAGACAAATACAGGCTCGCAGAAATGCTCTCAGAAAAGCATAATTTGGTGCAACATGCATATACTATTCATAAGCAGCTAGCAGACTTTCCACTCCTGATGTTTTCCTATCATCTCCATCCTGCAACTATTTACCAGTGTTCTGTGAATGGGAAATGCCTAGAAAGTGTATATGGAAGGTACAGTAGTTCACCAGATTTAAAGTCTATGGGCACATTCTATAGATCTGGTGAAATCTTAAAGCCATTGAAACAAATAAACATGGATAATAGTAAAATCAAGGTATCAGGCAAAGTTAAAATTTTGCTTACAGAAATCACTTATGAACTTTGATACAGTGCAGGTTTACTTTTAAAAGTAGGTTTGCATTAAAAATGCATCATTTAAAAAGAAAGCATTCTTTCTCTGTAACAAATCTGTTGATTTCTAATTTAATTCAGTGCTTCCCTGATTTTGCATAATAAGCAAGTGCATCACCACTGAATTTTTGATGTTAGAAGAAAGCACTTACTGAGGTTATATGTTTTACAGGATTTTGTAATGTTTGACCAGATTTTATTCCTAGCTCCATTCCATGCAAAATGTGACTTATTAAGGCCAATGAGGCTTTATGTGGTCATGAGAAATGTAACACTTGTGGTTTAGAAACTGTGTATACTATGTGTACTAACATTGACCTTATGCAAATTTCTCCTGTGAGACTGAAAAAGCAGAACCAGCCTCACTGGGATCACTGTTACAATAATAGCACTGGTATTGCCCTGACTGCATGATCTGAGTAACATCACCTAACTACTGTGGAATAGATAATGCTTATAATAAAAATTTATCCTGCATCTTAATGCAGTACAAAATCTTTAATGCCTAACATGAACAGGCAGGGAAGAAAAAAGACAATCCTTAAATGAAACTTGTGCAGAAGTTCTCAACGCATTCTTATGAGCTGACGAGGCATTATAAGTATGACAGCATTTGGTACCATTGGCCTGCCGAGTCCCTTATCTTTCAACCCACTGCACAGTCTATGCCACATAAAAGGAGGGTCCAGCTGGAGGATATGTGGTGAAGACACACCTGCACACCACATCATGTCACATGAAGCTGCAGGGGCACTCAGCAAGGAGTGTTCCATGGACCTTCAGTGCAGGTCCCCACGAGAAAGCACAACTCCCTTAAACTGTTGTGCACATGACCCCACATTTCAGGCATTTGACTGAAGTGGTTAATAACCTGTACCTAAAATCTGAGATTCCAGCCTGAAAGATGGGCCGTGTTGTTTCACAGCAAAGGTAAGACAGATGCATGATGTCAGGGGGTGCAAGAAAGGGCCAAGGGAGACAAAGTGTCAAAGACTTGACAGGGATACAGGGTTTACAGGGACTGCAGATTACATTTTCCTACTTTAAGTAAAAGAATATGTATATTTATATACATAAAACAGATGGTAATATGCTTGGCTGAAGAAACATTGTGTGAATGAGTTACAATTAAGCCCTCACCTCAGCATGTGTTTTTTAACCCAATAAACTACATCCAGGTTTGCAAATAATCTGTTCTACACAAAAACAGAAGACAGTAAAGAGTAACATTAGACAGAGCTTTATCTTTTGTTTACCTCCCACCTGATAAACTCTGAATGGGTTTGTTCCCTACCTTTGATTGTTTTGTCCTCATATTTCCTGTTAAGAGTTTACAAAACAGCATTATTGAACAGGCAGATAAGAAGCACACCTATTTGTTTAATAACATCAAGGGAGAAAAAATGCTAGCTCATCTATTTTGTTGTTCAGTTGCTCAAAAGGATCAAAATACCAATTAACTTGCTGGCTTAAAAAAATCTTTGATATCCTTACATTTACTGACATTTTGAAACTCTTCATACTTGCCTAATGTCTTTTTGATTATGAACAAAGAAGTGCCAATCTGTTTAGCATTTGACCTGTTTTCTCAAACATTTTTATGTATTCAACTACTTAGTTCCTAAAAACACTTGACTAGTCATAGCTGTAAGTTGAAGAAAAATGTTTCTTGTTCCACTGATAGCTTTATAAAGTATTGTTTGATTTTATTTGCAAGAGCAAAAGAGAACAGAATTTGTTTTAAAATAAAGCATGAGCTGAAAAAATGAGCAAGAACATATCCTCTCCCGCCCCCCCTTATATTCTGAACTGAGAAGTCTTTGCTGTTGTGAAAATTTCTAAATCTACTCCCCTCTCCTTCCCTTTTTGTGTTGACTTTCTTTCCTTAACAAATTACATCAAGTTGGACTAAAAACGTGAGGAGTAATTGACAAGATGTTAACCACAACTTGTTCTTATCTGCAGGAATGGAAAGCTACAGTCAATGCTGGTTTTATTGCCATTAGTTTTCCAGGCTGTACTCAAATTCAGCGGGTTTTTGAACAAAAAGGATCTCCTGATAAGAGAAGGCTTAATTTCCTCTCACTTTACACTAATTTCTCTGGAGTTAATCTTAGTTCACTTACGTGTAAATTGAATAAAAGTTGAGGTTAATAATTCTGCTTTCAGCCACTTCAGGATATTGCAGAGATATATTAATGACCACAAAAATTAATCTGTTAAATGTGCTCTAGAATGGTGTGACTTTACTAAAAGTAGTCTTATAACAAAAAAAAAAGTTGGCAAAGATCATGTGTAAAAATTAAATTGCCTTGATGGACAAACAAACATATTAGTTATCCTTCCTGGGATATATAATCTGTAGTGTTTTCCTATAATAGATTCATTTGGTGTACTAATATAAGTCAGAAAAACTAGTAATTTTTCAGAATTTATTGATTAAGCTCTGGTTTATCATTCAAGATATCTGAATGTATGGACTGTAGATTTCAGAGCCCAAGTGACTGGTTTACAAGTGTAAATCTACACCCTCTCTGGATTTTAGAAAGGACTGTGAAATGGTTTTCCTTTTAGCATCATATCACAGAATCACAGAATATGCNTCCTCAGGCTTGATGACCCTGCTGGCTGCCTGGACACTGCTGACTCACATTTAGCTCACCAGTGACCAGGACCCCCCAGGTCCCTCTCTGTGGCCCTTCTCTCCAGCACCTCATTCCCCAGTCTGTCTGTATATCCAGCATTGCTTCATCCCAGGTGGAACCTCGCAGTTTTCCTTGCTGAATTTTATATGGTTGGTGTTGTCCAGCCCTCTAATTTGTAGAGGTCTCTCTGTGGTCCCTTCCTGACTTCAAGGAGTCAACAGCTCCTCCCAGTTTTGCATCATCTGTGAACTTGCTTAGTATCACTTCCAGCCTGCACCCAAGCCATTTATGAGGATGTTGAGGAGCACACAGCTGAGGATGGAAGCCTGTGGAACACCATGAGTGACTAGACACCAGTCTGATGCCACCCCATTCACTGTAACCCTTCTGTGCCCAAATTGTGAGCCAGATGCTCACCCGTTGCAATGACGTGTTTGTCCAGCTGTGTGCTGGACACTTGGTCCTGAAGGATCCTGTGAAGGACAGTATTGACAGCTTCACTGAGATCCAAGAAGATTACACCAGCTGGCTTCCCTTGGTCAGCTAGGTGGGTTACTGTGTCATAAAAGGAAATCAGGTTCCATTAGCAGGACCTTCCTCTCATGAAGCTGTGCTGCCTGTGACCAATGACTGTGCTGTCTTTCAGGTGTTTTTCAATACCTTCCAGAATTATCTTCTCCATAACTTTATCAGGCACTAAAGTGAGACTAATGACTTGCTTTCAGTAGATTCATTAATGCTATATTGTCTGGATAAGCAAGCTCCAGTTCAAAAAATATCACACCATGGCTGATTTAACCATGCCCTACTTGCTCCTACTCTTGCCTAAATGGTTAATGGTAGTGCTTCTTCTCATTATCGAATTGCCAATCCTACACACTGAAAACCAGTAAATACTACACAAATCCACATTTAAAATACAGAGGAAACCATAATTATCATGCAGCCATATTGCTATCATAAAGACAATAGCATTCCCTGAATAAAATTTATAACTTTTTGAGATTGAGAAAATGTATTAAAACCGGTAGTAGCAGCAATGAGAAGGGTTAGGGTGAACAGAGATCTGATTATAGTTCATGACATCTCTAAGAAAAAGGACTCTGCAAGGCTAAATCTGAAGCTTTTACATCACTTCATTCTTAAACATGTGCACATTCTTCATATGATGGCTGAAGGTCACTGACCTTCCAAAATCCTTGAATTATCTGAGTAGGATGCATAATTTCCTCTTGCTGCCTCTACAGAGGGAATCATGGAGGCAGGCTTGCTACTTGTGTTCACTGCAGGTTTCACACTGACTGTTCTCCATTAGAGATCAGATATCTCCTGTAGTCTTTTATCTCTGCAAGTCCCTGTCCTCATTAGAGATTCAGACCACACACCTACAAACAACATTTGTAGACCTTTCCATACTTAAACATAGAATATATCTTACCAAATAGAATATTAGAAAAAGCAGCCCTATTATACAAGTCTTACCTTTTTACAAACTCTTCAAAGAGGATGCGATGAGAATACCCTTTTTGACGTATTTTGACTGTTTCCAGAATTCCAGTGTATCGTAGCTGCAGCAGAACTCTCTCATGAGAAAACATTAGTGCTTCTCGATCATCGTTAGGTTTAATGCAGCGGATAAAGTGAGGCTGTCCAACAACCATTTTGGATAAAAGATCCATGAGGGAATACTAGTAAGGAAAATAAAGAAGCTGTATATACTTGACAAAAAACTGCAATGGAACTACTTAAGCAGGAGGTTCATATTTGTAAACAGTTTGTAATGCTTGATTATATTTTAATCTGTAATGTTAATCTCCATTGTCTTTTTATTAATTTTTAAGATTTCAGCTGAAACATGGAACCTATTAAAAAATTTCAGTTGTAAAAAAAATTTAAATATTCTGAATCTGATTTCTTACTAGTTACACCTTTCTCTTCTCCTTATATCATATTGCCATAGTTGAAGAATATCCATTGAAAAAAAAAATTGAAAATTGTCGTAACTATATTCTACTGCAGGCACATTTGACTGATCAAATATCCCCAACAGAAACACAAGCTTTACCATGAAACAATCACTGAAATTCACAGCAAATCATGGGGAAAGAGCTGCAAGAAGTCATCAGTTCAATGCTCTGTCCAGAAAGAACACTAGCTGCATCTTTAACATTTCAGGTACATCTCTGTCACATTAATTTTTCAGAATCCTCAGAATATAAACTGCACAGTCTCCCTAGAAATCTGTTGAACTGCTATATTATCACAACTATCCCTAAAGTTCTGAGCATCTAACATAAATATTGCCACTGAAATGTATGTCCATTACTTCTTTTCCTATTCACCCTAGACACACAAAACCATTTACTCCATTTCATTTTAAACTAAAATGAAAAACATTTGATCAGATCACATATATTTTTTTTTCCATTGACTCCTCTGAATACTGATACTCCTGCTCCATACTCACCTCATTAAGCTGTTGTATGACAAGTATGTGTTGTCAGCTACGTTCAATCTCATATACCCACACGTGTCTCAAATTCACATACAGTTCCAAGCTAATTGTCGTCACCTTGCTGCAGGTTGCACATATATTACAGTCTATTTCCACATTCACTCCCCGTTATATTTTTTTTCTTCTTACAGTTCCCACAGAGCTGGCATTTGTGTGGTTCTGTGCAGGAGCACTCTAAGTGCACACCTGTATGACAAGTCTGAATGTGTGTCCTTGCACTCTCCACACTGGGGCAGCATCCCAGTATACACCAGCTTCCTCTACACCCTTCCTCACATTCTACAAAACAAATTAAACAGGTATTCCTACACAGCTTGAAGCTTTGACTCACAATGGCCAGCACACCTCTGTGAACTTCCCTATTCTGCATGGTACAAGTGCAGCCCAAGAGCCAACTGCTGAAAACTTTCCCACCTTGCAACAACTGCAAGAAGAAAAACAGTAACCAAGAGTCTTGGACTAGCACTTTCTTGACTCCTACGCTTCCAGTTCCAACATTCTCAACACCCTTTCCCTGCCTGATTTAAACACACATGCGGAATATGCATTACCTCAGACAGGATCACTACTGATAAAATGGCAGTCTGTATGATTTACAACAGCATTCCCAAAAGATGGATTGTTTTTTACTTATTAGCATAAATGAAAAATCTTAATCTTTTAAGGTATGTATGTCTCAGTTTGTGAAAAAATATGAAGACTTTAGTGATAGCATCTATTTTATTTGCACAAAATTGGTGTTCTGTTTATAATGAGATCTGTTCTAGACCTCCAGCATTTTAGATAGATAATAGTCTAGGCTCTAGATTCTGTTGTTAATGTGCTCAATGAAATTGTAAAAAATACAAGTATGAGGAAACAAAGAGAAAAAAGTAAAAAAAAAGATTAAGAATCTACAGATGCCTTGTAACAGAATAAAAAAATTCTCTTAAATTTCTCTTTGATCTTACTATCCCACAAATATTTTAGATATGTCTATTGCTCTTATTATCAAAATGCTTGTTTTCAATTTAATTTTTGTACCCTAAAATAGGAAGCCATAGTTTGCCGCTTCATGTTAGTTGTTTCCTCAGGATGCCGCATAACCTCCATTGTGTCGACCTGGAAGACAAAACCCTGATGTTAGGACTGTTCCAGAAACCCTGCAGATCCACCCCACCTTGCTCATAAAGCTAGGTTCAGTTTTTGTTATAGTCATTCCTTCAGGTGTGAATACTTCAGAGTACTTTATCAGAGATAGCAAGGCCAGCTTCTAACAGATGCAGGACACACACTGATTTCAGAGAGGTCTCTAAGCATTTTGAATTTTTTTTCATAGCGTAAGAGCACCCTAGATTTATGAGAGTATAATACTCAGCCAGTGAAATAGCTGTCAAGTTGCAATACCTTAGGAACTGATTTCTAAAAAGTATTCCTCTCATTAGCACTACAATGAACTCCAATAGGACTTGTATCTATGAGAAGAGTTATCATATTTGTAATAGCCAGGAAGTAAATTGAATTGCCTTATTTTGCTCATGTGTGGAAAAAATACTGTAGGATAATGAGTGGCAAACAAAGTAGGTAGTCTCAGAACATGTTAGTCTGTTTCCTTCTCCTACTATGATTACTATCAATTACTTTATATTGCCATTTTGATGCCAAGAATCTCAGCAATCTTATTCTGCTGAACTGCCATAGCACACCACTTTTTCAGCATTGCAGAAGAGTTATTTTTAGAGGATATACATGGAGAGTGAACATACTGCTCCTTGTAGATTTTAGTTATATTGTTAGTACAGCTGTTCTTATCAAAATGAAACCAGAATTTATGAATGAGTATAACTGTGGTTACCCATAACAATTGTGTTGCTGCATTACAGCTCAACAAAACCAAAGAAAATTAACCAGCATCCTGTTTGCATGGAGCATTAACAGCACTTTAGCATTCACTTGCTTTGTGCCAGTTTACCATCTGCTCTGACCAGGTGGTATTTGTATAAACCAGATAATGCTGTTGTCAGCACCTGTGCTAAACATCCTGGACTTTGCTCCATACAACCATTTCCAACACTCACTGACTTAAGAACACTCTTCTGGACACTAAAATAATTGTTGAAAGACTACAGTTCTCAATAAAGTAACTGAGACTCTTACCTTCAGGAGGTATTTAGGAGACTGCATGCAAAATATAAAGGAAATAAAGCGCTAAGTAATACTAGATCAAAAAAATGGATTTTGTGTTGGGGAAGAAATCAAAAGAAATCTAGTGAGGTCAAGATTCAGAACACAGATGGTGCAAATGAAGACAGAGTTCAATAAGGGTGACCATGAAAATTTCAATATGTTTTTGTAATCTCTGATGTTCTGGCCCAGAGTGGCATGCATGCATTGGTACACATCTCAAGCTAACACAGGAGAAGAATAAAAAAAGAGAGATGCAGTTTGTTAACAGAACACTCTGTAATATATTCCAGGAAAAATGCCTTATCAGCACAGGTAACATCAAACATCTTAAGAGGTTATGTGACAAAGTAAATATCAATGACCTAATCAAAACAGCAGGCATGTCCATGGGGAAGGACACGGGAATGTTTCAAGATTATCTTGGCAAGACACCTAGTTTCTGAGGATTGTTATCTAAATCTCTAGTAAATGTCAGGTAGAACTCAAGAGCCATAACAGTGAGCACTGAGAGTAAGTTCAGAATAACTGGTAATATTTAATGTTAAAAGACACACAATTTATTTAAAAATAAGAGCAAATCAAGAACAAAAGCAAATAGTTTGAGGACTGATCTGGGCCTGTGTTGGTTTTATGTTGACTGGTATTTCCTGAGTAGAAAAGTAACCACTCATAGAAGTGATGTTTATTTGAGAACTTCTTCTGTGCCTGGTATAAACCAATTGTGGGTTAATTTTAGGAATAGATAAGGAAATAAGCTAATTAAAAGTTAAATATACTTCTATAGGATCCATATTTTAAGACAAAACTGCCTGTAGAGCAACAACCTCACGTATGACAGACAATAGGCTTTCTCACAACTGGCTTGCTAGAAAAAGACAGAACATAAAAAGAATGTCATGATATAAGAACAAGAATGTCATGATACCTTATATTTTAAATCACTAGCTACTCTTTTTAAACAAAAATGAAGATATTTCAACTATTGAGTCACATTTTTACATGACAGCTATAGTGACCTATAATATGAATTCATATAATTACAACAGTAATGGAAAACAGCCTGACCTACAAAAGTCAAACTGCTTCATCACTAAAAAGATTCATTCTAATAGTTTTGAAACAATATTAAAAGAATGATTTATGAACATCATGTCACCTTATGAAGTCACTCGAAATTATGACTTTCCACATATTGACCACACCTGCTGCTGGCATGGTATGAAATACTGTAAAACCAAAAAATATATCACAAAAAAAAAAAAAAAAAAAAACAAAAACAAACCAACCAAAAAAACCCCTCTTAAATGAAATAATGATAAAAAAATTCCAAACTTCCAAACAAAATCATTACATTTGGATTTTTTAAAACAAATTTTAAAATAATAATTTAAAATATACTTCCTGAAGTTGTTTTAATTAGGTGCTTTACAAAATTTAAAGAAATAGTTTTTTATCTAAAAGGTATTTAAATTAACATAAAGGCACTTCTGTGTGTCTTTTCTTTTAGCTCCTTTTTAAAAGTTTGAAGAGTGAGTAAAGCCCACTTAAACACTAGTTATTAACTGACTGTGTTTAGCAAAGCTCTAAAAGTGAACTGGTTTATTACAATCCTGCTGTATCAGTAAAATGCATGCTTAGAAAGCTTGTGCTGAATATAGCTGGATGTGGAAGACAATGTGTATGTGACACAAGAAAATTGGAAAGGCCACCCTTCAGCACTGAAAATATTTACACCAGACAGGAAATAATAGTCTGAAATCCACATGTGTATTTGCAGGTACAGTGAAGCAGATAGACATCTGGATGACATAAATCACCACACGGATGTTTGAGCATAAGCTCCAAATACCAGAAGATAACAAGAAGAAATAGAAACCCCAAAACATAACATTTTGTAGACTTTGGAACAGTTGCTGTTACCACACTTTTGAAAAAAAATTATTACTGTTTGCTTTGAAAAAACCCCAAACTCCCAAATCTTAACTAAGTCAACTCAAACAAGTACCACTTAGGAAGCAGGGAGGGGGTGTAAATACCATTAGCTTCAAGGGACAACAGTTTTTCTCAAAAATTAAGTGGACTCAGTTGTAACCATACTAATTGTCATAAAATTATGCCATCTTTTTGCAGTTATGCCACATATTTTCATGGCAAAATTCAGCAGCATTTAAATTCTACAGTTCTTTTTACAGAATAGTGGTTTTGCTGAGTCATAATTTTCCAGTTATCTACCAGTCACAAACATCTCCTCATTTTTCACTTCCAAGTTGAATGAAAAAAAATTTTTTTTTTTTGAATTTTGCCTTTCATACTGTTAAAGACACTATTCAAATTTTACCTAATAAGACCTCTTTCTAGGTCAAAATTGTCAGATGAAAACCTTGACCCCTTTGAAATAAAGAGGATTATTGATATTGATGTAATAGATTTCACTCCAAAGGTTTAAAGATTAATCAGTAGTAAATTGATTCTTCACTGAATTCTAGTCTTCATCACTAAAACCAGAAAGCATGCTCCAGGACAAGGCGCCTGTTACTGATAGTAAAGGCAGACTCCTATTTGGTAAGGCCCACTCCACACCCCCATCAGCTAAGTATTGTGTACATAGTCTCACTGTAGTACTTTACACACGCTGCCTGTCCGCAGAGGGAACACGACCAACCTTGATACGCCCAGCACTGAGCTGCGGAGGCAAAGAGCGAGATGCTGCTGTCACTCTGGCTCTTGCTTGTGCCAAATTGCCTGTTCAAAAAGAAAGAAAACCATACTGCAAAAACTATTCAAGAAGCTTAGAAGGGAAAAATTTGTACTGTGTAAAATCAATTTGTACAATAGTACTAAAAATAGCAGACACCACCACACTTCTTCCACACCCCTCTCATTACCAATTGTGCCTGCAGAGCATTCAGCACAGGCATGACAGAGTGCAGTGTTGATTTAGAGGGGAGGAAAAAGTCAGTGATAAGGTGGTATGTCACTGACCTTAGCTACTGAGCTGATGAAAACAATGACAGCACAAAGGCATACAGCTCAATCACTAGTAATCAATTTCTCTGAGACTCATTGAGAGATTTCAAAGAGCAAGAAGTCTACAGAATCAATCTTGTTTCTATGAAATCACGTGGATCTTCAAGTGTTAAGACAGTATCTTAAACTCACAAACTAACGAGACAGATGAGAAAATGATAAGATGGCACCATTTTTTGACCTTTTGACATTTAATTCTCAATCTTATTCTAACTCAGGGTTTTTAAAGACTAGCTCAGTTTCCCAGACAAAAATATATTGTGGTGTCAAGCAAAAGACTAGTGCTTTTTTTAAATGTAAGGTATGATGTGTCCTAAACTTTTTCTTCTGTACTTGTAGAAAGCCAAAGTCATCACAAAATAGCTTTTCAAAATAAAGCATAGAAGAAGAGAGAGGAAGTGATATCAGACTTGCATATGCAAGACACTCTGTATATTTCAAAGTTTTAGCAAGTCTAGCACAAGATGTCCAAATGTTTTCTCTGGCTATATCTTCAGAGGCTAAACTGTGATTAATAGCATTGAAAGAACCCTTTGAAGCAGGATTGGTGACATCAAAGCCCTAATCCATGGGTGGCAGGATTTTTATAATGAGTGGGAAGCATTTTAACACATTTCAAAGGATTTACAGCATGAATAAACAATAGGCCTCTGCAGATGTACCACACACCTTTCAGAACCAGAACACATAAATAAGTGTCTATTTTAATTTAAATGTAAATAAAGTGTTAACACTTCTTTCAGATGCTAAATGACTTGTTTGCATCAACTCTGGTGTTTATCTGCTAGCTTTACAGAAAGGCAGTAACTCTAAACAGTCTTCTGAGTTTTGCTAAACTCTGTATTACATAACTAGCAAGAACGCACGATGGCAAAAACGAACAAAAATGAAAACCAAGAAAACCAAATCTCTGGTAAAGAAACCCAAATGCTGGTAATAATTCCCTAGGAGAGCAGAGCAAATCCAGTGTCCACTGTAACAGTGAAAGGAACTTTTGCTCTTACTTTCCTATGAACAAGAAAAATACCAAACTCCCGAAAATAATCTGGAGGCCAGCACTAAAACATAGCACTCTTCATTTGAACATTCTGAATTCATTTAAAGAAGTATTTATCTTTTAAGCTGCTGGCCCTGGTATTGACACAATACTGCAAAACTGGCATGTAATTTCTAGATCTAACATCATATGTTATCTGACAGTTTAAATCAGAGTCCAGAACACAAGGTATGGCCACTATTTTGGAAACTGCTTTAGGCTATTAAACTGTGTAAGTTAATGAGAACCACAATGGTTTGGGAAATCTTGAATATCTATGCACATGCATGGTACATACTGTAAATATATGTATTTTCCAAAGTTAAAATGAGGACTTTAATGAAAAAGTACGTGGTGAAATAATTTTTCTCCCAGTTGCAATTTTGCTAGTTTTGTATGTTAGAAAATATTCTTTTGGGCCTTTTTTGGCTAAAATAGCCTGGAAAGGTTGTTTTTGGCTAGGTTTCAGATTAGCAAGTCTAAAGCTTGAAAGCCTTGCACTGAAGAACTGACAACACATGATAAAGGAAGGGAGTTGGGAGAAGAAAGGACTTTGAATCAGACTGTTTAAAATGACTGAAATTTTGCTGCATTTTGTAACCACTTAAAAAACTCTAATAATGAAAAAATTTAGAATGGTTCTATAGCTGCTCAAGGTTTACCACACTCACTGCTGGCATTAGGTTTCTAGGATTCATAATTAATACTCCAGAGGTCTCCCTTAGTTTCTCATGCAAAACTAAAACTAAACATTTCTGATCTGGTAAGCCAAGCAAATAAAAAAATATTTTAATTAATCACAAATCTTTAATGACTTCATAATAATAATAAAAAAAACCAAAACAAAAACAAAAACAAACCCAAAGTGTTCAGTGCCCACTTAAAAAAAGAAATGCTTTACCTATCATGCCTTTGTTCAGTAGTTACTTCCTTCTAGGAATGGATTCTTACCAGTGTTTATTTCATGTGTCAAGTGAATTCCTATGCAATTACTTGTAGCATTAGATTGAATCCGTGGAAAAAAATATTACTAGGATTTTTCTTTTTCAGCTGAAACACAAAATGATACTTCAATAAAAGTTTCTGAATTACTTATCTCATGTCGCTCATGCTCAGGAAAAATAACTACCAATCTTTAACATGTCTAAACCATTAAAACTAATGAACAGTATAAATGTGGTTTGAAAATTAGTCTACATAATAAGAAATGTTTCACCTAGGGTTAGCA
The DNA here is from genome assembly GCA_013400175.1 of Phainopepla nitens. NCBI lineage: Eukaryota > Metazoa > Chordata > Aves > Passeriformes > Bombycillidae > Phainopepla > Phainopepla nitens. The sequence continues at coordinate 280,219 of VXBQ01005792.1, forward strand.
TGATATTCAGAGTCAGTAAAATTTGATACCTATCCCTGCATTTGATTTTCATTTACAAGGTAATTGATACCTTAACACATAATTACATGTTTATTGACTCAGTGAAAAGCATCACTACTTGAAGAACAAATGTTTATAGATAATACTACAGGCAGCTTGAACTGCCATGGGTTCCTTGAAAGTTAAAACTGGTTAAAGGTTGAAATATTCCATTGTGCTTTTCAGTGTTCAGCTTCACACCAATTATAGAGTCAAAACTTTAGACAAAGTACAAATGACACCACTGTAGACCAAATGCCATCTACATTAAATCCAAGTCCATAAAACAGACCAAGTAAGTCATATAAAACTCTCTCAAAATTGTCTTAGGTTTTGGGGATTTCATTTTTGGGGTATTCTTTGAAGGAGGGGAAAGTTGTTAATGATTAAAGTTAGGATTAATCTTTTAAACATGTACATGTTTAATTTTACTCACATGCACTTCAGTTCAATGGGACTGCTCATCTGAAGAATTAAGGCTCCTACCTGTGCAACTGGATCAGAGACTAAGGTCTCTGGGATTCAATGTGTCAGTGGAAGAGTCAGTCAGACTAACATTTCTCTTTTTTCCCCTCTGTTCAATAAAATTAAGAATGAAGTTAAAGCATTCTCTTTAATGCTTTGAGAAGTTTCAGACATTAAAGTTTGTGAAATGGTCTTAGAGTTTTCAAGGGAAAAAGAAGCAGCAGCACAAAATCTATGCACTCACTGGCTAAGCTCAGCATCAATGCTCAGCAAACCTCCCTTAGTCTTGAAGCTGTTTAGAAGATCTCACATCTCTGCAAAGATGTTCTTCACAGATGCCTCATTTCAGCTAGGCGAGAAAGACCATATTATCAAAAAACTGCATCTCTTCTACCATGTAAAATCAAGCAGAAGTTTTGAAAGTATTTACATCACATACAAAGAAGAAATGTGGTTGGTTTTTTTTCCAAATTGGACTTTGGAAGAGGTCTCCAGATCTCAAAAAGGACTAGTCAGCATTCCTGGCTTCTCATTTGCAACCCTGGTAGTTACTCACTGTGTGATCTGGCTGAATTAATGATTTGACCAGCTGTTGACTTCATCTACTAATTAGGAAAAGTGTACACTCTGGTTGGATGTGCTGATGTTACCTATGGTTTGTGCTTCATTTATTTTTAGGTGATGGGTTTGGTAAGTAGTACCAAGCAAATATTAGCAATATCAGCACTGTATTTATAGCCTAATTTTGGTTATGCCTGCAATAGATCACTCCTCCCAAAGAAAGAGCATGCCAGGTAAGAAATATGCTAAGCTTTGAAACAACATTCAGTTTGTGAAGTGCAAATGACTTTGCGAGGAAAAGCCTAATGACAATGTCACCTCACTGTACGTGTCGTACCAGGGATGTTACTATTACATAGAGGGCAAGTACAAGCTCTTGCCTTATCCTCATATATTTCATTCATTTCTTTCATGCTTTTGGTTCAGATAAAGAGGGGTTACTTCAAACACCATGTAGATACAGTATAATATGGTCAGAAACGCTAGAATGCATTCATATTTCATTGACATTACTTCTAATCACAGCTAAGCACTCACACTCCATAAGAGGTACAGGGCCAGACAATGTCTTTGACATACTCAGATTCTTCTGTCTTTCCTTTCAGTACATTTTATCTGGCCAAAGGAAGTCGACTGCTTATCTCCATAATTCATTTTCATCTTCTGCTACTCATTTTAGCTCAACTACAAATGAATACATGTACTTTTTTTATTGGGTACTAATTTGAATCTGTCTATCAAAACTCTGTTCTTTTGAGTCATTGAGAGTCACTGAAGTAATTTAAGCTAATCTTGTGCAATAAAAAAGCTAAGAATCCAATTTTCTCATATACTACACATTTTACACAAGAATGTATTTATAAAAATACTGTCTGTAGAGCACAACTATCAATACAGATAGACCTCAACTACCACTTTTTCAGAAAAGACAATTACGTTACTTTCTATTCAAAATAAAACCAAGAAATAGTATTTCCAAAATCAGACACATATTACCAAACAGAGTCTAATCAGCATAAAGCTTAGTAATAGTGAAGTCCACCTGGGAATAATCTAATTATGAATATTTGCTTCAGGAGCAAAAATACGCAGTTTTTGGTCCAGGTTATTTGAAATGAAAAATCCATGCCATAGTTAACTGAGGAATTCTGATACTGACTCTCAGTTAGATTAAGGATTTCTTTAGTCTTTTTAGCACGAATCATCGACATGTATCATCTTTACAGTTACTTAAAAGCTTTACATTGCTAGTCTGGGATTGGAGAACCTGAGTGTACATTCAGTGCTGTTTTGATTTCTATTGCATACATTGCAGACACTTCGGTCCCACATTAGGAAAGCACGCAGTGGCAAACACACAGAATCATGTCTACAGCAACAAATAAACTTTGCTTGTAAGCTTCATCACTGCCATGTTTAAGTATTGTTTTAACACAGTAGGTTAGTAAGCCTCTTGTAGAATGATAGAGAACAGAGACACTGACAGCAGCTGAGACTAAATGAAGGTCAAACTGCCTACAGTACTCTGTACATATCTATACATACTATAGATCTGTGAATGTATGATGTCAGTAAGAAAGACCTTAACTTTTATCCTTACCTATTGAAGAAGAACAAATTGTGACACTAATTAAACTAGTTAATGGTAGTGCCCAAGGTATTTTTCTAACACAACCTTGAGTACTAACTGCTGCTTTAAGCAACACGCCCTATTTTCAAGTTAAATTGAACCAAATGTGCATTCAACTACTGGACTGGGAGTATGTTCACTGAAACACAGACCTCTCCTGAAGTTCCAGGGGCACAGTATGTGCTCGTAGGACACACAAGCAAACCTCATGCAATTCTCATTTGTGACATGACCAGACTTTCAGACAGTAGGCAAAACACATACAGTACAGACTGACAACATGATAAAGAGGTTCCTGGGCACAGGCCAAGGGATGATCATGTGGTTCTGGAAAACAGAGTGGGGGAGCAGGGAGTAGATTGCTATCTGGCCACAGCCAGGAGGGCATAGGTTGGGTATCTCTGTCCAAACACAGCACTAATAATAGGAGTGGCCCACTAAGTACACCGAGTGCTAACTACCTGAAGCCACACCTAGACAAAAATAAAATACACTTTAAAAATTTGGAAAAAGCAAAGGTTTTGTATAAACCATATTGCAATTTTCTACTGCTTGATGTTCACCATTTTCTTTAGTCAGGTCTGTAGCCTGACTAGCTGAAGACCTAACCAACTGGCTGGTTGAAGAGAGGCTGGTCATAGCCTGATCCAGTCGGGCTTCCAGCTTCTGCATTACAGAACAAATTGTCTTGGCTTTTTATGATTTAATGTTATCAAAAGACATGGGCCATTTCTTTCAGATATGGTCCTTAGCAATTTCCTTACATATCTCTGGTAGTGTACAGTTTGATGCTGTTGTGAGTAATCAGCTCAGTAGAACAAACGTTGAATTCTCTGGGGAACAGCAGACAGGACAGAGCACTGCTGGTATCAGGACAGTACCGCACCATCAGTACGAGGTTTTCTGCTGCCCCTGCAGATTGCCCTGCTACCTGTACCACACCTGCAACTGAGGTTAGAAGAAAACTACAGAGGTGAATTTTCTGTGAAACCCCATTGTTGAGTAATACTTTAATGATTTTAAGCATTAGTCAAAATAAAATTGTTCTATTTACATCTACTGAGGCTGGACAAGTTTATTTCTTCTTCCAGAGGTATGTGGAAGAACAGTTCTAAAACCATACACAGGCTGGAAATATAGTTACCCTATCTTCTGATTCAGCTCTAGTCTTCCTCATTGTTTTATGCAGTTGATGTATTTTCTCTTGCATGTTATGTAAGAATTTTTCCCCAAATCATATACACTTTATCCAGAAAAGTAAAAGTATGATTATAAAGAACATGGTATTTTCTCATTGTTCTATCTATTAAGCTTATAGCGCTCAGTTTAACTTGAGGCCAAAGTAAGTTTCTACAACAAAAGTGAATAAACAAGAAATCCAGGAACAGTCAAGAACTGATTTCTAGCCCTTAGCTTGTAGTTCCAGATTATGTTAGTTCTACATACAATGCTTAAAGATTTTTACAGTACATATTCCATCACTCAGAACCTGCTGCTGAAGCTGCTCCATATGTACACAGTCTGGTCAAAATCCTACTAAATCCAGTGAAGATTCCCAATGAATTCAGTGACAAAAAATTAGGTGTAAAGATGCAACTGAAAGCACATGGAAAAAAATGATGGAATATTTTCTCTGCCCTCACTGTGGCTATCACTCTCCCCAGTCATCATGACCCCAGGGCTAGACAGGCTAAAAATCGGTGTCAAAACCAGGTTTTGAAACTTCAAGGCAAGAAGTGTCTTTTAAAAGTATTAATTTAAGATGAAACAAGGTTACAGAACTTTATAAAAGTCACAGACCTTCCCATTTTTGAAATCTAGGCATTATTGATGTTGACAACTAATTTAAACAAGTCTCAAAGGCTTCTCAACTGAACCAGTGCTCCCCTGGATATCAGCACTTTTGTATATTATCACAGTTGACACAAAATCAGTTACTTTTGTGGTAAAGCAAAACATTAATTATATTTGTATCTCCACTCTTAATGAAAGAAATACCCATTCATACACATACCCACAAACACATTTTCTTTGTCACACATTGCGACCTGTTATCCAGGAAGCTCAATTAACCACTCCTGCATCAAGACAATTCAGGTTGGAAAAAGGAAGACAAAGTCAAATAATAATAGGTAAGGCTGGTTCAGTAAAGTACTGGCCTTTACAGCTTGTTGTAAAGTGAAAGAATAAAGAAAAATGATAGAAGTACAAAATCATAGTAAGACTGCACGAAGTACTCTGAAATGAATACACAAGATCTAGCAGAAAGTCAGAGATTTATTTTCCACCCACTGTATTCATCCTTTAGATATATTAATCCCTTAATGCAATTATTTTGAAGGAGTGGGAAATATCAGCACATTCTTTGTTAAGGACATACTAAAAACATTTTGGATATTCATATGAGTAAGATTATCTGAATATTCAACAAAGTTATCTGCTCTCAAAACTCACTAGCTAATTTTAAAATAATGCTTTTCTAGGATTTGATCTTCAGACCTACTGAATGCTTCCAATGACATACTGAGCATCTTTGACACAGTTTGACCTTACACCACACAGTACCTATCAAAACTGTCAAGTAAACTACTCATTAAAACAATGGTATAATGTTCTCTGAATATTTCTCTATATAAATTCAGTATATGGTGCACAGTGAAATCCTACAGTCTACTAGTTAATATTAAAAACAGTAACATCTTTTATGTGATGCATCTTCTGTTACCCCAATATCAATAAATTTTGAATTCAATTAGTATACAATGCAGTGTTAAGATTAATTATTATTCACTACTGGGAAATCATGTTCATTATAGGATTGAAAAGTTAGGCCAGAAACATGAAATTTGGGAAAGGTATCTCCTCTCTTCTGAGAAAAAGGTAAAGAAAAACTATTCTCAAGATTTGTTCTAGAGAGATTAGTCTATTATAAATCAAATCAGTAAATTAAGATCTATTCTTAAACTTGTCTATTTCTACTCTTATTAGAGTTCAGTTTGCAAGCGCTTGGAGCCAAAAATATCTATGCCCCCTTGCTCATTTTCAGTACAGTATCATCTGTGAAGTCTCAGATTAAAAAACCAGCGTAATTCTGTTTGGGCAACATCCTTTACCAAACATAATTGTGGTAAATCTAACTTGACAATTCTCAGTTGTTGTGCTTATTGCTATGTGCAATTCCAGAAACTCACTGACACTACAGGGAGTTATTCTCAACAGTAAATAATTGTTATGCTTTAAATAAAGCTTTGGCAGGACCAAGACCTTAACTTTATCTGATAGATGGTTCTGTTTCTAGATGAGTTCCATTTCTAAGGCTATTTTAGAGAAATTTTTGGATCCTATTGCTAGCAAGTACTATGAGTATCTGTACTGCATTTGTCCTATGATGCAGTTAGGACATGAAGAAAAATAAACACTGTAACATGCTCAAGTGTGGAACTCAAAAAAGTAATCTATCACTCTACCTCCCAAACTCAGCTAAGCTACAATTAATTGAGTTTACTGATGCCCCACATCTGCAACCCAGTAAAGTTCATGACTGTTAACGCTGTGCAGCTGTGGTTTAAAGCCTCTCTTTGCATACAACTCACTGGCAGCAGAGCAAAAACTATTTTTGTGTTTTTAACATGCAGACCAGTTAGAAGTACAAAAGCTCCACAGCTTCCATTAACTTCACCAAAATTCTTACAAAATATAAATTCTGATTCGTTTTTAAGTAGAGATACTTAATTAACAATGACTTTGTTTCCAATCCGTTTGACTTAAAGAGTGTGTGATCTCTTACAGGTGAAAATTCTAACACAAAAGTACAGTTATAAAAAGATTTTATTGTAGAATAAATTAGTAAAATTAAAATGTATTTGAGCCCTTGGTTCTATTGTGATGTATGGAATGAAGAGGAAAAAAATGCACTAAACCCAAATGGAAACATTCAGTGAATGACACACACCAAACCAAGAGACCTACCACCACTTATTGCTAGAGGAAGGGCCTGTGCTCAGCAGGTGTGCACAGTGGCAAACATGACAGCTCAAACCACAGTTCAACTGAAAACAGTGGCACAGCCCCTATGATTTCAACTTGCCAAGATTACACTCAATGTACGCCCAGTACTACCTGTCCATGGGACTGAAATGCAGGAAAATCTCTTTCCTTCAGTTTCTGACCTGTCATGAGGAATCACAAGCTATCACAGTTACACACAAGTTTATACTGGAGGCAGTAGTCTCGTCACCAAGAAGTGGTGATAAGCAGTTCTTTAAAGTGATTTTGCAAAAGGCCATAGTTCTTTTGCTCTTTAGTATGCAGAAAGCTAGCCTGAAACATTTTTTTCACATTCTCTCTTAGCACATGGTCCATTAGCTGTTTGGTTTGGTTTGTTTTGGTAAACAAACATGCACTATTTATAATTACTTTTCATCTGAGGTTTGTAAGCAAGGTTAGAAACTCAAAGGCAGAAAGAACACAGACTAAAAATGAATATTGAGGAGGGGAAATGACCTTTAGACAGGTGAATTACAAATAACTTGTGTCTGGAATAAAATCCTACTTTGGACAACAAAAAAAATTCCCTTGTTAAAACATGACTAACCAAATCCTCCATCCCAGCTGTGAAAAGTCTCGCCCCAATTCTCTTTGACAGATTTCGCTTAAATATATAGGCACCACAAACAAGGAGCATTTATCAGCAATAGTATATTGATACTCCATTACCCTAATGCATAAGCAATACCCAATGTTATTAAATTATTAGATATGATGCTGCTGCAGTGGTACTCAGCTTTGTATTTCTTCTCTGTAGCCAAGCAAAACCCCTAGTGATCCTCAGAGCAAGGACAAGGATGTTTCGCAGCATTCTCTATTCTTCTGGTGGGAAGGGTGGAGGATTTCCCTTTCCCTCCCTGCAGAAGACAATTTTCTCCCCCATCTTAAGCAAAGACCTAAGGCAGAGCAGAGCAACCCTGATAGAAGTACTAAAGGTCTGTGAGTCATGGCAAGGACAAAAGTCTGCAGAGATTGTGTTTCAAGAGTAGATCTTCTTGTGATGCAGCTTTTCTAAGATAAAAACCTAGTGGTCTCAAAAACTCCCAGGGGTACTTTGCCCAAGTAATCCAACAGTGCCACCTCTTATAGAGGATGCTGCAAAAATTCTTCAATATCAGCACAGTGAGCAAAATGGTCTGATTCCTCAATGGTGAATGTATCAAGGCTGTCCTTAATTTTTCCGACAACAAAATCCTCTATTCTTACAAGGGGACTCTATTTTATAGTTCATGTGATTCCTTTTCTCTCTGATGCTTTAGCAGCAACAGTGATAAACTAAAACAAGAGACAATCAGGAGTACATTCTATCTAAATGGGAACATGCATATTCAAGTACACTAGTGACAGCACAAGAAGCTGTGTCTGTAGAAAAAAAGTGACAGATATGGAAGCAATTGGGAGAACTGTTAGGTTAAGTCAGAATACATTCATTCAGTTTTGAAGTTAAAGATCCCCAGAAAGAGCAGATTTCAAAACACGCCAAATGTGACTAAATTTCCACTGAAAGACGACAAAACAAGCTGTATACACTACAAAATTAGTTCCAGAATGTTTAAGTTCCAATGTCTCATATGAGTAGTGGCATACTGTATTATAAATTACTATTACAAATGCATATTTAATGTCCTGCAGTTAATTTCTGGCCCTTTTAACTGCACAGGCCACTACTGTGAAATAGAAGCATTTGTTAAGAGGGGATAAGTGTACTTGATAAATTACAGGGATTAACATGATCTTAAATTAGTAAAAGAATTTAACTTTTTAGTATTTATTTTCCTGATGCTGCTCAGTTTTTGACAGTGGAAGATATGACAGTTATATAAATATACTTCAAACAGAGGATCGTCTCAGGGTGGGAAAGGCATCTTTTTGTTCTTTTTGGTATACAAAGAAGTACATTTTCAGTCCTTGTCAGACCCACGCGTGATTCCTGTCTCGTATTCTCCGTCGCCTCTGGGATAGCACCACCCAGTGGCTGCGACACGTATGGGAGACGGCAGCTCGGCAAAACCCACCGACACCGCACGTTCCAGAGATAGCTGCAAGCAGATGTGAGAACGTCCTGTCACTCACCTTCAAACAAAGCACCACACATACTGGCAGAAGGCCCATTTCAAGTCAGGATTACCTGGAAAGATGGAATATGGCTCCCGTGTAAATGACTAACTTTTGCATTAGTCAGTAATTGACCAGAAGCTAGAGAAAACTATACCAGGATTATGAATCTTAATCTATTTTATTCTGGTTTGTTTTAGGAATGAAGCACATGTCCAGTGGAGGGAAGAGGGCTAAGAGACAGGGACAGAGTGCAATGGGACATATACACACTCACTAGTCTTTTGTTTACAAAAGCATCTTTGTAGAAAGCTAAGAGAATAGCATTATCTTTCTTCACTGAGCAGACGAAGCAGCATTGCCAGCAATGCCTTCTGTTCTCAGCCAAACCTTTCATTTATCTTCTAAGCTGCCAAAACTAAACCTGGCAACAATCTGATTTTAGAACACAGAGGCCTCAACACAGGATGTGAATGTCAATTATATCAGACAGCTGGAAAAAAAGAGCAAAATCACAAAGGCTTTTTAAAAATAAAAATGACATAAGAGCTTTAAGCTATTCTTATAGCACCATGCACAGATGCATGTGCACAATAATTTTTTTATCAGGATGTCCTGTACCAAATTGACAAATACAGACAACTTGCTTAGTCCTCTTCACAGAAAGGTAAATGAAGGGAGAAAGCATTCAATTAATGTAAATAGAAAACAAGGAAGGAATGTAAGAGACCTAAAAAGTAGGTAAAATACACCAGCATGGTAACTGTACATTAACTGCAATAAGAAGTATCTCTTACTGAATATTCTATGTATCTTAGGCAAAATACTCAAGTTGAGTGCTGCTGCTACTGAAAATAACTCTATAAGGCCCAAAAAAGTTTAATCTGCATGAAGGTATCAGCATCTTGATTTAAAAATAGCAGCAAAATAAAAAGTATATTTTCAGTAATTTGGACTGATAACTGGGACAACGCATCTAATGGGTTTAGTTCTGACAACAGCTCCAAGGTGTAAAATGGCTTGTAAAGAGGGGTGTGGAGGCACATTTGACCATGTGTGAGCTTTCTCTCTTGCTTTGCTTGATCAGAATCTCTTCTATCAGTTTAAGACAGACTCAAATGTATAGACGTAGCAGACAGAGATCCTTTGTTCCCCACCTAGGCACAAACCAATCCTCCATCATAAACCATATTCCCTTCCATCTAAACTCATTATAACTGAAAGGAGAAGCAGATTCCTCATTGGATCCTCACCTCTCAGGGACCTCTAAAAGTGTATTTTGAAGGGGGGTAGTCAAAATCCTTTCAATTACAGGAAAAATTACCCTGTAACAGGAATCTATCCTCTGTTGTATATAAACAGATATTACTATATCAATTTTACATGTGCAAAAAAAGCTTCAATATAATTTTTTCTCCAGATGTTCTTTTTCTACACAGAAATGTAAAGAGAGGTTAAATGCATCACCAGATGGGTTACAGCTGGGTTATGACAATCCAGAAATTCAAGGCAAGAGAGCTGCTACATAGGCAGAATTGCATCTACAGCCCATTTACAATAAGCCTACACAGCACTATCTAATGCATCTACCAAGTATTTCTACCTAAACATACAACATCATCTGCATATGTCAGCTCACAACAATTTTGCAAACTAGTACAATCCACTGTATTTACATTTAGTATTACATATTTTTCTCACCCATTACAAAAAAGATGCTTTAAGAGTGTAAAAAGTATTGAGAGAAGTATTCATTTGCTGGCTTCTTTGCATGGATACTGCAGAACTATCATTTGCATATGGTACTGGCACTGGCATCTATCCATGGAGTAATCAAACTTCATCTTGTTGTTTTATTTAGTTACAGATCTGGCACTTTCATCTAAGTCAAAGTCAACAAGCTTTAAATCAATGGAATTACTTCTAGCCTATTAGTATATGGCTTTTATAATTTGTAAGAAAATATGTATTACATCAGTGCTTCTAAACAGATGGATATTACCTCCAAAATACCTTGATCTACATCACATGATTTATGAACTGTAAGACATGGTACACAAGAATCTATCAGCTGAGGACTGATCTTAATAAAGGACTAAGAACTAGAAACTCCTATATTTTTAGCCTGCTCTGAGAATGAGCTCTTGCCCTACACATCTGAGTCTCCCTTTCTCTGGAGTCAGGGAAGAATGTTGATGCACAAGATTCATGAAAGGAAATGAAATCTTGATATCAAAGAACAAAGTGTAACAAACCCTCTGGAAAGGAGATATGATAAAATCATTGAAAAAAGATTGTCTGGAATCAAGTAAGAGTTTGAGAGGAACAGGTAGCTGAAGAAGTTACAGTGCTACCAAAACTGTGCAGAACATACCCGTTTTTGTTAATGGGCTAGAGAACAGCTGCTGAAGAAGTTTGTTCTCTGAAGTTCGCAACACCACCACTACGTCAGCAGGAAGAGTGTCTCTGTTCTTCTCGAGGAATGCAGAGGCATCATATAATACCTGGTGTGGGAAAACAGAATCAGAAATTTTGACAAAAAGGGTTACCCAAAATCTACTGTGTTCTTTACAACGTGAACAGTCAGGAGGACAGAGTAGACCATCTGATAACAATTGCAGATAAAAGGTGCTTTCTGTCTACACAATCTGTGTAAGAGCCCTAAGGATAGGCTCCAAAATCGACTGCCATACATAAAAATTCCACTGTAGAGTGTATGTTTGCATAAACTTTATAATTTTTTTCCTATTAAAATCAGGTAAAAAACAACCATAAAGCAGAAACTCTGCATAAAAACAAGTAATGACCATACCACTATTATTTGAACTAAATAAAAATCACATGACCTTACCTTTCCAGCATAGTGCTGAATACCAAATGACAGTTCCACTCCTTTTGGTCTCCAAAAGTATTTGCACCGTAAGTTATCTTCAAATTTATCTAGACATTGAGAAAAGACATTGATTTAAGTGACAGTGCGATTAACTACAATCTTCATCCTAATTAGTTTGTTAAACCACTGCTCAAGAAGTCAGAACTGCTATAAACACATATTCTCAGATTGCTGAGAAATACCAAGCTGTCACATCTGAATGGAACACTTCATTTTAAACTAGCCCAGTAAGACTGTCTTTCAAACATCACTGTTTGTGGATGCCTTTGTGCATGAAAAAATATTAAGTACAAAGACCCAGTAAGAAGATGTGATGATTTCTCATATTTTGGAATGAATTTACTTATGTATATGCAGGGTTTGGGGTGAGTTTATTTCTCATACATATGTACATTCAAAACTGTGTATATATAATGGTCAATTAAATGCCTACTATTTGTATTTGCACTATCTTCCTTTCTGCATTCACTTAGCTTTATACATCATGTTTTAACGATATGTTAATGTGCTCAGTCTCAAACTGTCTCTCATGTACCTTTGGACTTCTACAGAAAAAAAGAAGCTTCTCTATAAAATCTCTTCTAAGGAGACCTTCTGTTTCCTGTGATTACCCCTAAAGAGGTGACAGAAAAAGGAACACCAGTTTCTTAAACAAGTATATTTTATGCTCTGTGATATTTTGTAGGCTCTTTAATATTTTGTAATGAAATTAGTGCTATCTGTCCAACACTGAGGGCCCACGTAGTAACTCCTGCCGGCTGAGCCAAGGAAACATCCCTGCAAAGAAGCAGGATCCAAAGGAACCCACGTTAACAAGAATTAGAGTTTATACTGTGAAACTTGCTATTATACTTATTTACCTGAACAAGCAACTAGAGACCTGAGACGTGAATCAATTTATAACATTCTCTGTCATGCTGTGCATGTCAGAAAATATTATCAAAATGTTTTTTCTATTGTTAGAATCCATTAATATTCCACAGAGTGATGGAATTAATGATTGCCTGGCACACCTGGACAGGGCAAAATATCCCACTTTGCTGTCTGCTTGAGAGATCCGGCTGTGCTGTGCACAGATCAGCAGTAAGGCCGGTCGGCACTGGACCACGGAAAGCACCTCTGGAAGTAGAAGTTCAGTATTCAGTACTAACTGATTTATACAACCCACAGGGAGGCAGACAGCTTTAGCACACAGAGGAGGAGGGTTAGAGGTCCACCCTGGAGTGCGCTTGCCTCTGCCGCTGCAGCCGCGCCCCGCGGCTCCCGCCGCCCCCATCCCGCCAGGCAGCCCGCCCGCCATTTCCCCGTGAGGGAGACGCGGCTGGGCGCGTGCCACGGCGCCCCCTGGCGGCGGTGGCTGTAACTGCACCAAAGGGAAGCGGCGCCGCCGAGACGCGGCCACCGCGCTCGTTCCCGCCCCGGCTGCTGCTGCCACAGCCGGTGTTTGCTTGTCTCGTTATGCCTGTACACATGTATACACACAGTCATAAAGAACTGCTATTCCTCTTCCCATATCTTTGCCTGAAAGCCCCTTAATTTCAAAGTGATAATAATTCAGAGGGAAGGGAGTCATATTTTCCATTCCAAGGGAGGTTCCTGCCTTCCTTGGCAGACATCTGTGTTTCAAACCGAGACAAGGAGTGGAATGAAACCATAGCACCCATTTTATCTGTGACCTGAATTCCAGTTTCAGCTCAGCCTAACAGTAGTGAAAAATCTTGTACATGTATTGTGCAATTTAACTGGAAACTGTTAATTTTTTCTAACAATTTGGGTCTCTGTGGCACATTCCATTGAAGGAAATGGAATTCTGTTTCATATCACAGGGAAAAATGCAGCTCTAGTAAATAAACGCAAGACAGCAGCTTTAAACATGACATGCACTGCATATTTCAAGGTTGGCACCAAAATTTGTTAAAATGTACATAAAATATGCATGAAGACAAGGAAATACTCAGCCAGATATCACACCAGAAATAACACACATTTCCTACTTATGATGAGAGAATCTGGAGTGAAGCAGTATTTTCTAATTGGATAAACATGGCCTACGAGCCTGGGAGGTCTAAACTTTACTTTCAACACTAATACTACTCATAGGGTGGTCCTAGATACAAGAGTCTCAGCCTTCCCTTCAGTAAATGGAGACAAATATTGTCTGATGCACCCCACATACATGGATAAGACAAAGGATATTTCCTTGTAATGTTGAAAAAAATAAGCCCTTGCCCCTTGATACTTAAGACAACTTTTCCAATTTGAAAAGGATAGAAAACATATAGTAAGCAAAGAAAAATGATGAAGAAGAAGAATGAAAAATATACTTAGAATGTCAAATGAAATGACACAGCCTCAGGACAACTAGGGTAGGAAAACTTGAATAAAGATGATACTGCACTCATAGTACATTTGTCAATTCCCAGGCCCTTCCCAGAGTTTTACTTGCACATACCAATTAAAGTTAGGTCTGTTGCCTGAGGAAATCTACTTTCTTCATCTAGCAGAGACAGGAGACCCATGGGTTTCTGAAGGAACATATCTAGAAGTGGACGGTTGTCCTCGTACTCCACTGTAGTGGCATCAATTCCCTCACTCTGATATTCCATCTACAAAAGTCACCAGCGTAGTTTTAGTACCAAAACAGTAAAAGCAACATCATCATTAGGGCATTTATGGATGCACAGCAATGCTCTATAGGCCTCAACAACATTATTTACAGAACTTCAACAAAAAGATGTCATTATGTCACATTTAAAACACATACTCATTTTATAAAGTACTCCTGAATATGATTATGGTGTAGGATGCTGGATTCAGCTAGACCTGAACAGAGTTGAATTTACCTGCTCCAGTGCAAAGATATGTTGATTGAAATAAAACTGGATCTGTTCATTAGCAATATTTATGCACAGTTGTTCAAAAGAATTTCTTGCGAAGTTCTCAAATCCAAAAATGTCTAGTATCCCAACATTCATCCCACTTTCAGCATTGCTGCATGTGAAAATACAAACAAAATTCATTATGGGCAACACCATGTTAAAACAAAAATAAACTTGTAACTAAGATCGCATAACCGATTCACTCTGCTGCAAAAACAAAGGTGGAAAAGTATATCTGAACCTAAGATAACTTGTGCATTTGTTCAGCATTGCTAAGACTTTTGTTTTCCATTTGCTTTTTGCAAATTTCCATGAAAAAGGCAGGAAAATCATAAGTACAAAGTAACAGACTCTCAGCAGCCATATTGAAACATGGGGTTTCAGTAGGCAGATCCCAAATAAAATCTACTGTCAGCTCCTTCAGGCAGAGAAAAGGTGTCAAGGTTTAATGGTATGTTTTTGCTATACCAGTTCAGAAGAGTAATTACCAAATCTGCTGCTGCTACAAGCTGGACTGTTAAAAGTCCATGTGCTAACTCAAATACACTCAGTAACTAACAGAACTCCATGAAATGTATGAGAATGTGTCTATATGACATAGTGAAGTAGCAAGTAGAGATCTCAGATCAGAGGCATTTTCACATCACCTGAGAGGTTCCCTTGTTTCTAAAATCTCTACAGCTTCTTCAAAAGATCAAACCAGCCAGATCAGCGCCTGGCAATGAAATCATAGGGATGCACAACATAATATTTCTGTAATTATAAAAAATAAAAACATAATCACATCTAAAGTAGCAGCACAATAATTATCTGAAATCTGCATTTATTACTTGCTTACAAAAGCAGGGGGACTGTAAGAACTGTGAATACATACTGAAGGTTTTCAGTGTACTTCAATTATTTATCAGCCTTTTTTATGATTTTCATGTTCACTACATAGGAAGCATCTTTTTAAGAAATTGTACAGCAGTTCAACTGCCCAATTTCCATTGACTTCAGTAGCTAAATTCTATTCAGCTCTTTGAAAATGATGGGCTTAATGTCCTGGAAACAGGATTCAGTATCACAGCATGAAAGTCATTTTGAAGCCTTAGCCAAAATAAACACAGCACTCTTTCTGCGAAATCAAAAATATACAAGTGGATGAACCCATCAGACCCATGGACAGTAAGTACACACGACTCAGCGATGTGTAACTTGCCATATATTTTTATCCGGCTGAAGCAGCGTATTAATACGATTTACAATCCAGCTGAAGAGCCGCCCATAGAGCGCTTTGGACATGGCGTCGCGCACGTCCGCGGCCTTGTCCACGGTGTTCGTTCGGATAATGGTCTCCCCTCGTGTGACCACACAGTGGGAGGTTAGGGCCTCTTGAAGTTCTTCTGACCCAATGCTTAGTAGTGCAGCAGCTAAAAGACGGTGGAAAAATACACACAACTGTGATTATGCAGTGGAAATTACCTGCATTGACCAACTGCTACCATGAGCGAGAGACTATCATAAATAGAGTCAAATTACATATACAGAACTGAAAATGTTAAAAAGTATATACCATTATCCAAGGCTTCTGGGTTAGGAACCTCACTTTTATCTGTTTGGTGCTGTGAAGAAATAGCAGCAAACTCAATGTTTCCAGTATTTAAGATTCCAGTCAGTATTCTGTACACTGAGTACACTTCCTGTAAAAGATGACAAGAAGCACTTTTAAGGAATTCAGTTAGATACACACATCATATTTAGGCTATGAAAGAAAAACATGGGCACTGGAATGGATATTAAAGCTTGTAGCTTTCTCTGAGACAAAGTTCTACAAGTTCAAGTAAGCTTCTACTTACACATGAAATAGTGCAACAGAATTGCTGGAGTACTAACTGGGAGCTCAGGCTGGTCTTGCCTTCTGAGCGGGGGGGGTTATGCTTTCACAGTTCACTTCTGTCATAGAGAGATTTTGTGGCTCACAAAATTTTATACATCCACAAAACCAAAGGGCAGCATTGGAGGTAGTTTTCCTAAATAAGGTCAAAAATGGTTTAGCAACTGAATCTCTTACCTCATCAGTAAATCCTATAATTCTAAAACAATGCTGAATTGCTTCAAATTGTCTTCCATAGGAAACTTTAGTAACAATATCATGCATTACTCTTCCAGTTTCATTATCAATATATCTAAACAGAGAAAGAAAGCATCACACTACCAAATATGTCAATACAAGCTCCAGTGACTTAAATGCAAGTACCTCAGTAACTGGAAAGAACATTTATCTCAATAACTTTCAGTTATATAGTTTGATGCTAATTCATTAGAAGCTTTTGTTTCTGTTGCATTAACATCTGCTTATTCTTTGTTAATGTCTAATAATGTTACAAACATTTTACACACCCTCACCCAGTATGGATCAAATGCACCAAAGTACAAACACCAATTAAAAACTTCCAAAGCATATTCTGGGTTCTTCCTGAACCAGAAGCATTACAGTAAGAAATCATGAGGAGGGTTGTCTGCATTTGAAAGTATGACAAAATATCCACATAATGAGCTTGGTTCTTTCTCCTGTTTTAATAGTTCAACTTCTCAAACAAATGCAAATAATTTAATGCCTTAGTGTCCATCTTCTTCTCACCTTGGGAGGATTAAAAAAGATCCTTAAGGAATGAAGAAGGATTAAGAGAGATTTTAAGGCATCATACTGAAAGCAAGTGCTGATCAATATCTAATTACAATGAGCAGTTAAAACAAGTGAGTGATAGTTACCTAGGAGGCTTTTTATCAGGAAGTCTATATTCAGAAAGTTTCTTCTGATGATAAAGGCCAGCATAAATATAATAAAATATATGGAAATTTTTTTCTCCCCTGGAAAAAAAAAGTATCCTTTTAAAGCACCTGTGTTTATTCTTGTGGCATCCTGTACAATGAATGTAAAAGTAGTTCTTATAATGAGCTCACTGAAGCAAGGTAGCAAATCTCCCACTTGTTTTAATAGTGTAGCATCAGCAGTTGTGAAACACAGAAAACCCAGTGAACACAACATTTCCCCAAAGAATTAAGCAGCTCTGGCTTCTGCTCCAAAAGAACAGGACTATTCTTGTTGTCATAGTGCTGTACAAAGGATTATTTTTTAGCAGAAGATAGAAAAGTATCTAAACCACAGCATTTTTGATAATTAAATCAATTCAAACACTACATAAATGCCATAGGACAGACAATTAATATACCTACACAGCCTGTTTTATGACCCTTGATTTTTCAAGCAGATATTCAGAAATCTTTGCCCCCATTACAGCTCCTGTAGGTGTAAACATCATTTCCAGATATTTTCCAAAGCGACTTGAGTTGTCATTGATGGCAGTGCAGGCATTTCCAAATGCTTCAACCAGAGGATTCACCTGGAGAATTTTCTCACGCAAAGCACGATTATTGGCCTTGACAGAAGAGATGCAAATCAGAATGATAATTAAAAGAATGTAATGCTTACCCCCAGTCCAATTCTTGCTCCAGAAGCAAAGAATCCTTTTCTCATGCTTGTATGGAATCCGGCACTGTGCTAACCTTTCTATTTATACAACAAGAGGTCCAACAAATTGATAAGAAAATCTCTCACAGGTAGCAAAACACAGATTCTTCTTTCTCTGCAATTGTTCCACCTTTGACTTGTTTTATAATTCATTAAGAGTACCTAAACCACAGCAGACTACAGATGTCTACTAAGGGTTAAGCTGACATGCTTAATTTTCCCATTATTTTGTGCTAATAGCATTACTCATAACATTTAAATGTGTAAGAGCTTCTAAGATTAGAGCCACAGTAATATTTGTCATTCTTTATTGTATAAGTAAACAATATTATATATGATAAACACTGTACATAACTACAGGTACTGAACACTCAGAATCTGGCACCCTCTCTCTAAAAAACTATTGACCGGCTTGTTGTGAGTCCTACTCTTGCATCTTAATTCAATACTCTTACATGCATGATTATTATGTCTCTTAATCAAGTGTGACAATTCACATGAACAGTTTTAAGTATTAAAGATTAAATAAAGTGAACATTGGGGTAGGGTTGGGAGGATTTCTTCATAATTTTTTAATAAATGGCTAGGAAATACCTTTCCCAAGAAGGTCAAATGTTGGACGATCAGATGGGCACTTTCTGTCTTTCCAGCACCACTTTCCCCACTGATGATAATACACTGAACACATAAAACAAAATATTTAAGTGCATAGTTCACCACATGGTTGATTTCTGTTATTACTACTCCGAACTGTTGTTTTATATTTAGTACCAAAACTACAGAATACTTTAAGTTTCAACTCCCTTCTGAAAGGAGAGATCAGCAAAGGCTCAGTGTAGTAATTTATTCCCCAGATAACTAAAATGTATTTTGCAATGCCTGATTTCAAGGTGCATGTGCGAAGCAGTGACTGAATTCTGAAGGGCTAGAACACAAACAAGTGACCACATCTGAGCTCACTGCATTAACTTCATATGAATTAACATGAATCACAGGATACAGCTGCTTTTAACACACTGGCCAAAAGTTTGCTCTGAAAAATAATCATAAATAATAGGTCCTGTGTAGAGATGCTGTTCCGTAGGTAATGGTGATATTCAAGCTAGAACTGCAAACTAGTATCTAAACAATTCAGAAAAATGTGCATCTGTTCACTGTGTGATTCTGGGAGGACATATCCACCTTCTTCCTGTGTCAGCAGTCCTTAACACATGGTATTTTATAGGCTCTTCAAAAGGCTTCTAGACTCAAGAGACTACTTAGAATGGTAATCACTGAATTATTTTCCTTCTCTCTGCTGTTATGCTTCATGGGCAAAATGGAAGTTTAAAGCCAGTTCTCACCAGAACACTGAAGAATGCAGATGATAGAAAGTTTGAATTCTAACAGCATTTATTATTTATCCTTCTCTTCTCATGTATCCTACAGACCACCAGTACAAATATTATCCTACTTAAGGTACAGTATCAACTGACATATAATTAAAGTGTTAAATTCAGGAGTTGCACAGATTGACAGGTTTTTATGCAAACATTGGAAAACTATTTGCATGATACTGTGAACACATAAGATTCTTGTCTGGGAAAAGATACAAGGTCCTGAAATACTTGATGGAATGCCCCTTCATATAGAACTTGAAAGAGTTTGGTGAGAGGTGAAAAAGTTTGAAAGATGCAGCAGTTGTGTGGTGGTACCTTCTGGCACCTGACAGCAGGTGCAGGGACCAACTCCTCATAATGTGCAATATGACATTTGCAGCTCATCCATTCGCTTCCTGTCAGTCATTTTTGCTCTTGGAAATAGGTACATCGATTACAGTACCTAACTTAATTGCTTTTGTGTGACTAGGGAAGTCATGCACAACAGTTTACACAGTTAAGGACCATGAGTCTTTGTAGAATTGGTCAGAACTTGACTATTGCTTCAGGAGAAATAGTAGGCTTAAGTAAACTTTCAAGTTTCACAGGAAAAAAAGAAAAAAAAATAGAAAAGAGAAAGCTCAGTGGATAAAACAAACAAAATCAATACATTTTCAGTCTGCCTACAGTGCTTATCTGGTGCACCTATATGTGAAGAACCAGCACACCACTGACCAGGTAATGGAGATAAAAAAGCTCCTGTAATACTTTGCAAACAGAAAACAGGAAACTGATTTAGATCTGAGTGAAGATTATTTCCGAAAGAGGTACAAAACATGTAATGTTAAAGATGCACAAAGTTAGCCTGACGAGCGGATGCAATTACCCATCTTTTTCCTCAGATAACAAATTCTCACATACTCTACATGAGTACTTGTTTTCTTCAATGCCTCCATCAAAGAACATGTAAGTCATTAAAGAAATATTAACCATCTCCCAAGCCACTGTACTTTCACATAATCAGTAAAACTCCTGTTTTCTTCCTCTTCAATGTCCCTTTTGTTTGTCTTGATTTTTTTGCATTTTCTAATTTCAGCCATTTTATTATTTTATTTTGTTTTTGCAACTTTAAGAAAACATTTTCTACTAATTATTGTGTGATTTGCAGGGTAAAATGAGGAGAATTTTATAAACAAAAATAATTATCAGACTTAAATATTCATGTACACACAGCACATCAAATTAGAAAGACTATGAAGTTATAATCTTAAGAATGTATTAAAATCTTCTACAGCATGCTATTTTATTCTCATTAAAATCATTGCTATATAATTTGATTTGTGTCCTTATTACATTTATAATAGACCCATACTTAATTTATTTTACTAAAAATTCACTAATGGTTCCTAGTTTTTGTGACTTACCATCCTTTTGCAACAGACAATTGGTTCAAACTCTGGTAATCTGCAATGGCATTGAGAACCTTCTATTTTACACAAGCATAAATTATTGAAATACCTAAGCCAAGACAGGTCTAGAATCAGAGTGTGCAGCAACACTTTGCTGCTGGAGTCAGCAGCCAGGACTTTGTGGGTGTTCTGGAAACTACATTGCTCAGGTACCTCCATCATCTTATTTGACCTTTCAGTCCCTTTCATATCACAGTGTCCTCTTCAGAACTCCCAAATCTGACCAGATTGTTACTCCGGTTTTGCTGATTTAGGAATAAAAGGCTTAAAGAAAAAATTTCACAAAATACAACATAACAGAACATTATTCACAGTACAATGGCAGCATCATCAATATAAAAGCAAAACCAAAATGAACAGATTCTTACCTGATCCTTGCTGAATGTAACCATGCTTTGGTAAGCAGCATCTGCAGAGGCAAATATGTGGGGGGGATTTGATGAACGCTTCACACCATGGTAAAGCTTGGAGAACTAAATTTGAAGAAATACATGCAACAGTCAAAATACACAACTTAGCCACATAATTAAGAACTGAAAAGAAGACAGCAACTATCACCTGCCTGTTCAACAGAAAGAAGTTGCCTGTTATACCACAGAATTTCTACTCAATCACCTGGAACAGGAGTGATAATTTTTGGCACTGCCCAATTTCAAGAACACAAATTACAACACCTAGAATGCACTCTGATGTTTCCCACACAAGACAATGAAGAGAACTGTATCACAAGGAAGAGAATTGCAAACACAAGCCTTCGATCAAGGAAATAACCAATTTATACAAAAGAAACTTAAAGTGAATCTGAATTCTGGTCCCTATCTGAAGCCCTGATTTAGGCATCCATGAAGACTAAGTTATTTCTAGCTCCACCTCGCTTCATCTTTGTAGGGAATTAAATTGGCCTTTATGCTTACAGCATTTGATGAATTTGTTTCTCTTAAGCCAGAGCTGATGGCACAGGACATGTAATAACCCTCAGTCAGAGCAATTCTTCGGCAAGCAACAAACTCAGCATGAGAGGTTCATACAACCACCTTCTGCTTCCCAGAAGAAAGCCCTAAATGCTAGAAAAGAGGCATGGCTGTGCCTTGGGTAGTCTCTGTCCCTCCTGTGGAATATGCGCCTCCAAGAAGTAAATGAAATAAAAGAAACTAAATTTAACAAACAAAAAAAACCCAAAATAAATTTTTAGCCACTCTGTTCTGGAAAAAAGAAAAGGCTGAGGTTTAGTCTGTGCTCCGAACCTCCAGAATCACTTAAGTATTTTAGCTAGTGGTGTTAATACAAAACGTAAAGCAACTTTCATCTTCAGCTTGAAATCTCTCTTACCTGGGGAGAATAAATGCTGAGATTCTGGAAGGGATTCAAGGCTATTAAAATGTCTCCAACATAAGTATAAATCTGTAAGTCAGCATAACGTTTTTGCAGCTGATGGATAATTGTATCCTGAGAAGATTACAGAAAGTTTGATAGTTAGACAGTATTTTTCCCATTTAGGAAGATTTTTGTAAATCTACTGAGAACACTGTTTAAAAAAATACTTATTGTAAGTGCTTCTAATTATATTTTAAATGCCAAACCCAAAAATGAAATATTTTCAAAATTCTTGCTAATGTCATAAAACTAAGTTTGCAACTATAAATGGCAACTCCTAATTGCAAGTTAGAGTATTTTCTTATATCAGCCTGAGAATCAGATCTTCAGAAGAGAAAATGGTGGTACACATTATTGCTATACTTCACAGTACATGTCCATTTAATTTTTTTTATTTGGCCATGAAACAAGGATAATAATTTTACAAGGATTAAATTTTAAGTAGTGGTAAAAGAATGTTTAAACAGGACACTAGCACAATTTAGTATCCTATCTTTTTCTTGCTGGCACGTAATTTAAGGATTCTCAACACAAAAATTTACAGATACTATGCAAATAGGTGATACATTGAAATATGAAATTGAGAGTTTTCTCACTTTTTATCCAGAAGCAGTAAATAATATATTATCCTATATAAATCAATTATTTCAGAAAAAAAAATCACATAAATCTAGATCTTTATGACTAAACTTCACATTTTAGGAAACTCACAAAAATAATTTAAACTAGCATCATTCATAATTAAGTTTTTCCACATAATAGCATTCACTGCTACTACTTTTATGCCACTATATAGATTAATGAAGAGAGGGCAGCAGATCAGTCATGTGAGCATTCCTTTGCCTTGGTGACACAAAAGATTGCAAGAAGTATTTTCATTCTGCTAGGAGATGTGCAAAAAGCAGAAATAGGCCAGAATGTGAGGTACAATTGTCATAAGCTGCTACTCAGACAGTACAGTACCTCATTGAGAACTTCTAGATTTACCAGATCATCATCCAGAGAGCACTTGTCAGCTCTGTCCACAGGGTAAGGTCTTCTAGTATGTATTCGTTCATGCCTGGAAGTTGTTAGTAGAGCACCAGTGTTATAAAAGTGAATTGGAGACAGCAAACATGGAGATGCAAAGGGAAGTCACAGGTGAATGGTTTTGTCATGCAGAAACACAGACATGCTCTCTGAAATGCGTAATTTTGCTTGCAATATCATTTTATAAAAGCGATAGATCAGCTTCCTGTCCAGTGTATTACCTGTTTTTTCTTTCACAATATATAACCCTATCTATTTGTCAACATTCAGCAAAGATTTACTACTTATAGACTTACTACTCCTCACTCACACTCAGTAAACAAAAAAAAATTCTTCCCCTTTCCCCTTCCCTCCTTGCTCTAAGTTAATAAACTACCACTCAGTTTAATTAAATGCTACCCCCCACGTGCCCTGCCATACTACTGTCATCTAAAGAAGTTATAGGAAGCAGTAAGTGGTATAAAATCCTACTGTTACCTTGATGTATGCCAAAGTGCCTCCTCAGATGACCCTAGATGTGGACCAAAACAATGTTTTTGAACCACAGCTGCCATCAGACTCTAAATTGTATGGATGTTCAGTCGGCTTCTCTCCAGAGATTTAAGCCACACAACAAGCAGCAGAGACAAACTGTCACATAACCCCTTTATAATCAGATTATACTGAAGGAATCTTTGAAAATGCGGGGGAAATGTTTTTAAACAACACATCATGTTGAAATGGGAACAAATTAAGAGGCTGTAACATGTCTTCCACAGAGGGTGTGAAATATGAATGCTGTAAGCGCAACTAAGCTTTTCTTTACAACAAACATAATCAAAGCATAGTAGAAGGACACCCACCGAGATACAGTCTGCATCCTGCTGAGTAACATTTAGCATTGATCCTCAATGACAGTCCTTGACAGACTGTTTTTGCATTGGTTGCCATGTAGGAAGTAAGAATCACATGATCAAGCATCCCAAAACAAGGCTAAATATTAGATCAAGCACTAAGAGAACAGTACCATAACTTGGCAGGAAACACTTCTTTATCTATAATGTTCAAGGTTAATATGAAGACGTAGCAAGTTTCTTTAATCATATCTTCATATGCTCTTGGAATCCTTTTTTAAAAATGAATATTGAGGCATTTGCATTTCCACCTTTATGTACACTTTTATATTTCAAGCTAATCAGCTTTCATTCAGTAAAGAGAATATTTTCATATCCAAGAGGTATTACATCATCAGAAGAATCATTGCAAGGAAAGCCTCTAATAAAGAGGAAGGAGAAGAATGTTAGCCATGAGTACAGCTTCACTGATAATTGTGAATCACATTGAATTATCATATTTTTCTTATGTCTATTTTTATTCATATTCCTCATTTCCTTCTGGCTACCCAATGAGGTCTAGAAAACTATTCTTTAATGGTTTATTTGAATTGTAACTAAATAAAAACTTTGCAAACTCTTTTGTCAGCTAGGAAATAAAACAATGGGAAATCAGCAGGTTTTGCTGACAGTCCCACTACATTCCCACAGACAGTAGTTTCCTTCATGTTATACATATGAAGCAATAAAAGAAGGTCACAAGAAGACAAATAAGCAGCTATAAAATAAAAATTTTTATAGTGGGTATTATTTCCTGTGGGCAGCATGGTGACCATTTGAATTTGTTCAAAATTCCATTCAAGTAAATCTTCCATTTCCTGGTCTTCGATTAGGTATTGGGTTGTGGGTTCTTTTTGGCTTTTTTTTGAGTCACTATATGCAAAAACATTACACTTTGCTGACAAGCCAGATCCTCAAAGGAGTAAGAATGCATGATGTACTACTAGGATTTTTAAGTGTTGTTTCCCATTTAAACCAGAATTCAACCTCATCTTTTACTGCATATAAAAATACTCTTGTAAATAAAGTAAATAATTAAGAGATGGGAGCACCCCTCGGTCTACAAATGAAGGAAATATTTCCACAGTTGCTTTACTACATGAAGATATAACTAACAAAGCAATGGCTAGACATTTTAGCTAACATAACTCATCTGTGAAGCCTTTTCTTCCTGGAGCAAAACATCATAGCCACAATACTGAAATGCAACAAACCGCAAGTAGGGACACATCTACCAGAGGTGCAAGGAGGAGGGGGAAGAGGGCACATTCAAACCTAAGCATGTCTAATTGCAGAATGGCTTTGTAAACTAATCTGTTATCTGACTGAGTATTAAACTCCTGCTGTTTGTTCCCCTTAAGTGATAAACGAATCAATTTTTTTTATTGAAAATGGTTCCTTTTAAGCCTATGTAAATAAATAAGGAAACTGGTCTTCGCTAAATATAAGCAACACATATATACCTTTGTGCACATATTTTATGGCACTTAACTCATTTTCCTAAGTACATGATTAAGAAGAGGATATTAGGAGCATAGCATCACATTAGCTTCCAATCTCCTGCTGGCCTCATCAGTTTTCTACTGACCCTATGTCCTCCAGTGCATTGACAGAGTGGGAAGGAAAAATACAAACAGTAACCTTTAATTATTTCCAGAATTTTATATCAGAAATACAGTCTGCTTTTCAAACATACAGTAAAAATTCTTAAAAAGCAGAAGGAAACACTCTTAATTGGGGAAATAACTGTCAGAATATTTTTTACATAAAAAGTAGAATTATCAGCTATTTTTTCAATTACCCTTCCTTTCTGGCAACATATAAAAGGTACAAACTCTAAGCAAAAGGAAAATCAAAGATGTTACATTATCTTCCTTTAATTTCCAGTAATTTTCTGAAGCAATCCCAGCAAGATGTAGTCTCTACATAAGACAAAGAACTACCATAAAGGGTGCAAAGGGACAGTCACTCAAGCTGCCTAAGTTTATTATAGAATCACAGGATGATTTGGGTTAGAAGAGACCTGAAGAGCACCATTAGATTGATTCCAGAAACCTAGTGATGAGCACTGTCTGTTGAAAAAGGCTCTAAGCTCTGAAGCATCCTCCTGTTACCATTGTGTCAGGCAGGAATAGCTGGGAGGGACAGTTTCCTTGGATTTTGTAGGAGGAGCAAAAGGCAAGAAGCATTTCTCCCTTGAGAGAACTATTTCATGAAAAGGCAGGAAACATTCATTTGTTCTAGTAGTGGTAAAGATACGGTTTGAAAGAAAGTAACCAGTTATAATAATAGAAGTGCACTGTAAATAGATATACACTCCTATATCCTGCTACCAAGGGATGGGGAAAGAAAAGCTAGATGGACCACAAAGACTTCTAGATCAAAGAGTCATTTTGCTGGCTGGTCCAGCCTGAGCAACAAAGCAACACAGATCAAGAATTTTTGCCTTCACTGGGAAGCTTCCTCTCTAATCTCTCTCTTCTCCACCCCTAACATATTTAGGGACTTCCAAGAAGCCTTTAGTTTGGCCTCTTGATGCAGTTAAGCATTTATGTTTACTGTTTGTTTGTTTGTTCCTAGGATTCACAAAGGTACAATGGTTTCTGCATTTGGTCTTCTTTACATTATTGCCAATTTTAAAAATTATTCCTGAGACTTACAAGAAAAATACTCAACACTATGAGAAGGAAAAAAAGAAGAGAGTGTGATACTGCCACACAGAGATACACAGTCTATTTCCCATGCATTGCAAACACTTAATTTTGCTCCTTTACATCAAGTTTCAGCCTGAAGTAATTTGTTGAAGCAAGGTCATAATAGAGACACTGACACAGCCTTAATTACAATATGAACGCTACAGCTGTATTTTACAACCTCCAGTAAAAACACATGTGCTATACTCAGAATAGGATTACTTTTGGGCGCCACAGTAGTTTTGAGACTTAAAAAAAATATAAAAAGGGGGAAAAAGGAGTTTTAAACTCATTTGCCTAATATTCATATAGAAGAAGGCTGGAATAATTGCCTTAAATTACATTGTGTATAGCATCAGAGAACTAGTTCTGGTTCTGGTTCTGTTTCTGTTATTATCTCTGAGTCCAAAGAAAATTACTGGCTGGATGCAATCAAGTTCCTTGCAGTTAATTGCTTTCAAATCTACATGTGAGCCAGCAGAGAAACTTGATATCTGGAAGTATAAATTACTTCCTTGGATGGACTGCTGCTGTAATCCAGCTGGTTCATGAGAAGGGGGAAGCTGCCAAGACATGGTACTGTCATTTTAATATCTGACAAGGTAGCCTGAACGTTCCTGCCCTTCTCAAACTAAGAAATGCTCTTTTTTTTTCCCCTTTTCTATTTTTTCTCCAGGCTTCTTCAAGTTTGATTCTTCCTGATGCACAGATTTGCTTTTTTATCTTCCAAAATGCAAGGCTTCACAAGTGTCTGTTTATCATTACAGAAACAAATTTCTAAATGGTGACCAGCAGTAGCACACTGCCCCAGCATCATCCAAACTGTAAACTCTGAACTCTTTATTACTTTTTAGTAGTCTATTAGTAGTCTACTTTAAACTTGTTTAAAACCATATTCATGCAAGTGCTGAAGTTTTTTCATTCTTTGAAAAACTGAAAACAGAGGTTAATAGATCTTTTCTGATTCCTATGAAGAAGCCAATATACAGACAGGAGCATAAGATACCTGCTCTGTAGGAAAACACCCGAGAGAAGAATGAGCCGTGTCTGGAGCTGGCCTCTTCAAACCTGCTAATACTTGGGAAGCTGCCACTTCAAACCATAAAAACCAAACTATTCCACGTTTGATCAACATTAACTTTCAAACATCAAATCATTATATAACCTTTAGATTGGGAGTTATTAGGTTATTGAGGAAATACACAAAACCTTGGTTTTTCTAAACTTCACCTCCAGGGACATTTGATACACAGAGCTAACTAAATAAATGTAGATGTCAACTGTTGATTATTAAATATTTTCCTGACTTTAAAATTACTACAGATTAATCTACTGCAATTCATACAGGTGCTCCACATTATCTCCTCTGAAGGAACAGCCAAATGCCACACAGAAACCCACAACATCTAAACTTTTGAAAGACAGCTTCAAAGAATATTACCAAGAGCAAAATTTTCAGAATGCATTCTGCAAAGACTCTTCTTCCCTGTCTCCAGTTCTAAGCTTTTAATCAGGTATTTTCCTCCTTGATGTTCTGCTTCTCCACCACACTAAAAAGGCAACTAATAGATCTGTTACTAGATTTGAATTTCTCCATCTCACACACTGTTATGACATTTCTTTTTTAGATTTTCTCCTACATACTACTCTGGATAGAACAATCTGTTATTTTAAGACTGAGAAAAGCAGATAAAGTCTCACTTTTGCACATTCAAATGCGAAAAGAAAAAACCAGAACACTTTAATTTCATTCCTTTTAGCTGATGGTCGGTACTTTTCAAGGCCTTCAGCTAAAGATTTAAAATTCTACGGTTTTCCATTAGTTCTACTCACAAGCCATGAAACAGTTTTTGGTTTTTTAATGGAGTAAAACGGAAAGTTTACTTTTTTTTTGAGAAAGTCTTCCTAAAGGATGCAAGATTTTATCATCATAATTTATGCAAGGAAGGGCTGGGACAATAGACAGAATACTGGGGTTCCAAATGAGTTCCCCCTTTAAATGTCTCCATGACAAGCTCTGTTGTATTTTTAAACATTACTTATGGAACTTGGTGTAATTTCTAACTTAAAAGGCTTTGAAAATTTTTACATCTATTTTTCAACTTTTTCAACACTGAAGCAGCTGCCAGCTTTGCTAGCTTGAGATAAAGTCTGGACAAGGACAAAAATATGGGGATAATATTTGATGTTTATAAAAAAACATCAGAGAATATACCCACTTTTTGCAGCGCATTTTGCCAGTGTAGGCAGCATGAAGAGTCATTTAAAACTTAGCAATATCAAGAAACACAGTAAATCTCTTCTGACTTTTTCCTTAAGCAGGCAAGTTACCAGCCTGTATGTTGGAATCTCTTGTACTATGAATCAAAAAAGCAACCAACCACAGAAATAAGTTCAAGACACCAAAAGGTGTATTTGGAAAGTGAGCAGCTCTCTCACAACCTCCTTTAATGGATTATCAAACACACTCAAGCATTATTTAACCAAAATCTAAGTTCCACCAAGAAATAGTTTACTGTTAAGTGAGAATTAATAATAGCCATAATTTGTAACATATCTTTGCCTAGAGCCTTCCCAAAGCATTCCCCAGACTCTAGGGCAGGAATGAGGAAAATAAAAATGGCTAGAGGTGAAGGCATTATAAATGTTTCTCTTCATTACCAGGTTTACAGTGGCCTAGCAGTACAGTACCATACAGCTCTATAGAACAAGACAAGGTTCTTGCCTCAGCAAACTGCTATCTCTTTCTCATAGGTATAGTATGTTAAGTAAAACTATTAATAGCCATTTCATAAGTGAAAGGAACAGAGAGATATTGAGGACAAGTGACAAGACAGAGATTACAGAGCAAATCAGAGTGAGAATGAGGAACAGAACACAAACCTCTACTATGTTTTTGCATTAAATTCAGCGGTGCCTAAACATTCTTGGCATTTTACTGACAAGCAATCACATGAATCTTCATCTTGAGGAATCTATCCCTGAAATATAGCAAGTTTATAGTAAGCTTGTATATACCTTTTTTTCTTAGAGAATACATTATTAATCACACTCAGACACACTGAGTATATCAACACTTAGTTATTATTTTTGTAACAAAAACATTTTTATAGTTTTGCTTATCATTCCTGACCAATGTTTACTTGTTCTGTTGGCACACCTTGCTGTAACCTAGATTCCCTCTTTTTTCCTCCATTCTCCAATTTTATGCTACATGAGGTACAAGTCTTTAGGAATGAATGACATTTCTTTTTCTCACACTTTGCATAAGGACAATATTTGAACAACCCTCTTATAGTATTTATGTGAATACAGAAGTGGGAAGTAAAAAAAAGATGGAAAAATAGGAAAAAAACCGAGTGAGAGCCTGTGAAAGCATCCTCTTGGATTTTAAGAAACGCTTCCTGCCTAGAGGCAGCCAAATATTGATAGGAATAAGACTGCTGTGACTCCCATGATGAACTAGAAATCAGTATCCATGTGTAAAAAAGGAATTCTGTATTTGACTTTAAAATAGAAGGGGAAGAAAAATTCAGCATGGTTGGAATCAATACACGAGAAGCAACGTTCTGATGTACTAACTTTTCTTTTTCAAGGATTGAAGAACTTTTATAAAAATAGAACTAGTGGACTACTTAACATTGAATAAATTTCTTAGAATTAAACTTCATATAGCTGTTACTATGTCAAAACTGTTAAATGGAAAGTGTATTGATGCTAATTAGCAATTATGCTTTGGTACTGTTAGAAAACACACACAGTTAACTGATAGCTTATGAAAGGGATATGGATAAGAAAGATAATATCCAGAGCTCATCCTTACACAGCTCTGACATTAGACTTTCTCACCAAGGTTTTCCTCATGAGGGTATAAGACACAGGCAATGCAGGAGTGGAATGCTAATGCTGAAATTCCAAAACACAAGAATTTCAGTGTAAAAGATGTCAACAGATGAAAAAAAGAATCTTCGTCCTCATTACAAGTGTGGAAAAGGGGTATTCTGGCTGGGTTTTCTGAAAACACCCATTTGCATAAGGATTGAAGATATCTGCACCGCACCAATGAAAATAATTTAAGGAAAAAAAAACTAGTGGAAAAGTTTCAAAAGTATCTTTTTCAGTAAAAAAAAGCAGGACAGATTGTTAATTTTATTTTTAATTTTAAAAGTGGTCTTTTACTAGCATAAGCATTTTCTTTTTATTATTAATTTTTAACCAAAGGGAAATCAGAATATAAAATGCTCTAGTAAGTTGCTTCATGGAGAAGTAACAACAGTATGTTCATCAGCAACAAACTGATGATAGCAACAAATATTTATTAACAGACTTCTTTGAGCTCAAGCTCAATAAAGAGCCCCTTCAGTTCAGAAGCCTGAAGAAAGGTACTAGCTATACTGCACACAAAGAAGCTGACAAAAGAATAATGAAAGTAACTAAAATAAGGTGAGGTTTTAGTCCTTGACTTCAGAGGCCAACCCAGATGATCCTATCAAAAGGGGCCAGCCTATTTCTTTCTACCACTCTCCTGCTTATTCCTGGTCATAGGAAGCTTACCCTCCTTCACTTCAGCTGCATCACCTGAGGCACCTCTCTGCAATCACTAACAGAGAAAATTATCTGTGTTTCTGCTGGCTTAGTTTTTTCTCTCATTGTAGAAGTTCAAGCTCAGGAGGTTTTTGACAATCCCTGAAGCTGCAATAAAAACAGCATTATGAGTTTCCTCCTGGGAGTTGAGGGAAAATGAGAGAAAGAAGCCAGGCCTCTCCTTTTCACCATCAGTGCACTGCTAGATCAGCTCTCCATGTCTCTCCTTCACATGCTTAGTCATTAGTACTGACTTTCAAGTCTGTAGGCTTGCTCTCAGACACAATGACCTGAAGTGATGTACCAAAACAGGCAAAACTGGCATGCCTCCACTGGAAAGAGAATCCTATTTGAAACCCACGGGTGCTGAGTCAATACAGAATTAAAAGACACAAATCCAAAGCACCGTCCTGGAAGACTTTCATATGAGACAAAATGCAGATACCTCCTGATCAGCTGTCATCACCAGTGACTCCCTGGGCTCCCTCAAAGAAGTGCTATTAACACAAGCATACTGATGATTTACCAGTTTCTTTCAAATGACTGATTTGTAGTGTTTCTCTACTCCTAAAAATGGGTGTCTATTTTTCTTTATTTCTGAACACCAGGAAATTAATGCAATTAATTTCATTGTGCCTGTCATGGGCACATCAATAAACAGAAAAAACGTGCACTATATTCAGTGTTGCAATAGAAAAGTTTTACCTAACATGGATTTGAATTGGCCTTATTTACTTTGAAGTGGTATATACATTCAGATGTCTTCTACAGATCATTACAAATGAATGCCAGTAAATTTTTTACAGTACCATCTGGTCATATGTTCTTCTGCATGTCAAATTTGGTATTGAAAATTATGTTTTAGATGCATTACAGAGGTTTTAAAGGCTTTTAATTGGCAACAATTTTCCTAGAGGGTACAATATCCCTATTACAGAGCCAAGTTTTTTACTGTTATGAGGCTATGTCAATCCTCTGGGGAAAATTATAATTAGATGCTCTTGGTGGTTGATTCTTTTGTAATAATCTTATGTTTTTAGTCCTGTATTAACCGTCTGGCCCACAGGCTTAATATTTTGCAGGGATGTTCTTTTACTATCTCATTAAAGTTTGTACCAGTTTGATTAAGTTTAAAATCTTTAGATTATCATTCTGAACAATATGTTCTAGGTTTCAGAGGTAAACAATAAGTAGATTTTTGTCCTCACTAAGTGTGCTCTCAATCCTGATCACAGTGGGCTGGTGCTTCACAGAAGAAGTAAGGATACCATAGTATAATGCTAAAACAATCAGAAAGGTTTTTGTTTGAAAATAAAACATTTAAGCTGGGTTAGGTGGTGACAGGACAGACAAGGAGTTAAACTCCCTTAGATGAGCACTGATTCATACTAGGGTGCTGGGAAGAAAAATCCTTCTTACAGTCCAGTCATGTCTAAGGGGCAGAAGCTTGTCTGTCACAGCACACCCAGTTAATACATGAAAAGGCTTGAGGAAAGAAATGCTGTCGTGGTCTTGGTTCTTTGTCACTCCACATTATGGAGCTCAATCCTGGAAGAATGTATTGGAATACCATGACAAATCCATTTCAGAGCTCCTCTCAGCACAAGGATCATTTCACTCTGTCTGTACGTCCAATCAGGTCAACAGCTGGAAAAATTCTTATACCTCTTGGAGCAGCCGTGCCATAACTGTAGGCAATGTGATCTGTGAGGTGCTATATGGAGAAGGAATCTTAGGAAACTAGATAAAACAGTAACTGCTACTGTAATTCTGGCATAGCTCCCACACACAGTGAGCATTTCCAGGTAGGTTTTCCCAGAAAAGAAACAAAGAAACCAACAAGAACAAACACATACACCCCACAAAAACAAATTAACAAAAACTCACCACCCACAGAAGTCAGCTTCACATAGAAACTTAAAAACCATTCCTTGTACTTAAAAAACATTCCTTTAAATTTAACTTCTACATTTTTTGTTTGGGCCTCTAGCATTTAAGCCACGGAGTTTTAAGGCATGCAAGTATATACATGTTTATGACTTATGAATCATAACATATAATTTACTTCATCAAAATTAGTAGATGGTTATTTATACTTATGGGTCAGAGCTTATCTAAGTCCAGAATTTCATATTACAGAATGATTGCTGAGCTTGGGACAATGTGTTCATTTGCATTTAATTCTCTTTTGAAACAGTGAAATTCTGCCACCCTCTGGACAACAACTAAACTAAGACATATTTACAATCAGCCTGAAAAATGTCACTTCTGCCAATAAACATGCACTGCTTTTTAAAATCATCTTAAAATTAGTTACTGGGCTGAATGAAAAAAATAGAATTTATTATTAAAGTATAGGCAAAACAACTACTTTCAGTACTGAACAGCCTTCTTACTAATAGGATTTAATCAAACAGCAAACTTCAAAATTTTCTGTTCTTAACCTTTTCTGGTAGTCACTTGAATGCTCACAGTTGTATTTCTAAAGATCTGTTACCAAACTATGATGTTATGTTTCATGCTAACATTTATTTCCACAAATCAGAACATTCTGGCATTATCAGCATCTTTCTGACTGAGTCAAATGAGAACAAGAATAGAACAGAGTTCAGCGGGAGATAGAAACGCAAAGCAGGTTGCATTATGGTTGATCAAACTAGCTTTAAAAAGTATCAAAGGGAAAACATGACTTATATTCACATGGCAAGCAGCAAGTTGCTAAGAACATTGCCAGTCAATGCATTAATATGATCATTTGAAACAGTGGAAGTCACATTCAAAGTTTCAATTTGTGCTTCCAACATAAGTGTGGAGAAGGAGGGCTGCAGCATAGATGTTGCTACACACAGTGCCTTGTACAGTACCTTGTTTTGGCTACGGAGCCTAGCTGCTGTTGTTCCTGGATGAGCTCAGCCAGCTGTTTTTGCAGAGACATATCTTTACCATGCACTTGTTTAATAAACGGATGTTCCAAAAGATGGGTGACCGAAGGACGCTTTTCAAAATCTTTGATAAGACACCTGTGACAGAGAAATAGGGGTCTCAGACAATGATGTTATATCATTACACCATGAATTGAGTCAGCTTACTGAGTGGCTGTTACTCTGTTTTCTTTTTCCACAAATTTGAGTTCCTCAACATGTAACAAGACTCTCCCATCCTGCAATAAATCTGGCATAAAATACTCAGCTAAGTAAATGCACTCTACAAGTATACTAGTATAAAGGCTACAAATTCGAGCTTGTTTAATCTCTCTTTTTAACTGTAGCTAGATAACAGGAAAAAATGAAATTGTATCCTGTAAGAGCTGTACAGTTAATACACATAAAAATTAAGATGAATAGAAAATAGTCCACTCACTTTAATTTTCTACCTATTCTCCCATGAGAGTTTGACTATGAACTGTAGGATATAGCCTATTAAAAATCATGGCTGAAACCTGCGGTACAACACAATCAGAATTATTTGATATAGAGCTCTGTTTTTAAAATGAATGTTATGGGTATATATTCTATATTGCAATGATGAGTGCTAGCGTAGGAATTATAGGAAATTCTGCAAACCTGCATAATTCAGTCCTGGAAGAGAAAGGAATCAGTCAGAATTAAATGCTAGCCAGGTACCAAAGTTCTTTCAATGATAGGAACAGGTGAACTGGTCATGAGTTAAGAAATGCGTCCTATTAAATCAGCATAAAATAAGGTACCATGCTAATTTATATAATCGAGATTTAAATTTGGAAAAGTCATCACTCAAGTTGAATTATTTTCTGCATAATAAAGCTGAAATAATACTGTTCAAACAGAAGAATGATCCAGCAGGGTAAGACTGCTTTCAAGTATCCTCTACTTAATAATATTAAATAATTCTATTTATCTTGCTCAAATAATAATGATATTGACATTATTTGAGAATGTGAAAAAGAAGTTCTGCAACTCAGTATATACCTCCCTTCTAGTATCTATAATTTTAGCAAGTTATTGCTCAAGATGAATTTATTTCATGAAATGCATTCATATTACATACTTCACAATTTCATTTCATATTTGCTGAACAAGCACATAAAGTACTTCCCTTGCAGGGCCAAATACCACAAATAAAGACCATCATTTTAGCCAAAAGTTCAATGAAACTTTAATACCTTTCAGAATTTATATTTTAGT
Source organism: Phainopepla nitens (assembly GCA_013400175.1). Lineage (NCBI taxonomy): Eukaryota > Metazoa > Chordata > Aves > Passeriformes > Bombycillidae > Phainopepla > Phainopepla nitens. Next base: position 315,844 of record VXBQ01005792.1, read on the forward strand.
AATAAAAGTAACAATGTACAAAATTTAAACTACATTAGAAAAAATCATACACATTAATTGATTTCAAATATTACCAAACACATTAGCAAGTTATTAAAGTTTAGCCTCACCTCAAAGACTTTACTGAAGACTAAAGTCTGGTCTTAAATGATCCTGAAATATCTTTGAACATAACTTTAATACTTTAGGTTCCCGAAAAACATTTTGCTAACCTCTTCTGTACATCTAGTCCAGAAAAGAAAGTCTGTAAAATGTGTCACCAGTTTTGGAAGTACTTTGGTGGATTTTGCTATAGGCTAGAGCTGTAGCCTCCTGATAGAAACACTAAAGCAACACAACCTGCTTTATCTCCATCCCTCTGAGTGCAAGGCTATAAATACCAGTCCTTCCCCTCCATGAAAAGAACCATTATTAGCCTTGAACAGGTTCTGACAATCTCCCCTATCCCTTTTCTTTTTTGTAATCTGGGAGTTTTAAAAGACAATACACCCACACAGACAATATGGTCCATGCCAATCCTGTTTAAATTCATGTTTCCTGAGAAAAAAGAAAAAAGCATTTGAAAAGAAAGACAACATTAATCAGGAAGAGAGAGGAAAAGAAAACAAAACAACAAGTGCTATGCATTATACAAATACACAGATTGATGGTAAGTATCTGAAGTGGAGATTTCAGTCTGAAAAGCTCATGCACTCATGATTCTTACCATTTTATCAGTAACTCCAACTTTACGGTATTTATGTTTTATTGTTAATATATAAATGTTCTTGTTAAATTTGATTTCATCTGAAGTTTTTCAGTACTATAACTGAATGCAAGTGAATCTATGTCATAGAATTATGGATAGTTTTGTTGGAAGGGACCTTTCAAGGTCATCTAGTCCAAACCCCCTGCAATGCCCAGGGACATCAACTATATCAAGTTGCTCAGAACCCTGTTCAACTTGACCTTGACTGTTTCCAGGGATGGGGCATCTACCAACCTCTGTCAGTGATTCACCTCAATGTAAAAAATGTCCTTCTAATATCTAGTCTGAATCTACTCTTTTTGCTTAAAAACATTGTCTCCTGTATTATCACAAAAGGCACTTGCTTTTCAGACAATAGCATTAGAGTTTAAATGGATTCTCCTAAAAAAATTACACAGTTCTAGACAGGATATCTGGTGTTTATCAAAAGTGTGAAGAACATGCAAACCTTTGACCTGGTGGCAAGCAGTTATTAATATGAATTCTCTGAGCTCTGAACAATGCCCCCATAGAGACACTCTACAGACAGGATACAGAAGTTGCAGCAGAGTTTTTCTATATACATGGCCTCTTGGTGAAAGATTCAAATGTCTAGAATACCGCACTCACTGTGGAAGCCCAACAAGAAGAGACATTTGGAGAAAAAAGTTCTTAGCTTCTCTCTTGCACACCTGAAATGTGAGCTTTTTAGGTCTGGCAGATGTTTTAACGAGCACAGGTTAAGTTCTGTGAAGCAGGTGATCTTGGAGATCTTCAGGATTATCTTTGCTTCTATTGCACAATCCTGCCAATCCCCCACTGACTATTCACTTTCTGTGCATGCTTCACCTTTGCAACTATTGATGTTTATCTACTGTTTCATCTAATTGCAGCCTTCATTCGCTGGTAGTAGGATATTGCTGCAGTTGGTGTTCACGTAGGATTTCGCTTGAAACAGAACCAAAACTTGGTTAAATCACAGGATGACCAAGTTAATGACACAAGACACATCGACATGATTCTGTGATCAAACTCTGTTCCAAGCTCAGACAGAGCACACCTCCTATTGCCAAGTTGGTGCCGGCATCAGAGGAACGGAGTCCTTTCAGATGGTTAACGAGATGACACAACAAAGCAGAGAGCTAGTAACCAACAACTGTGCAAGGGTGAGGGAGAGCTGCTTAAATTCATGTCTGTAACTTTGTGTACTTCACCTTCAGGGAAGAGACTGACAGGAGAACGAACATTTCCACTGAGTCGGTTTAGTCCATCAAGTCAAATGGCAAGTTCCTAGCACTTTAAAAACACAGCAGCAGAAAGACCAGGTAGGCTATAGGGAATTGAAGTGTGTAAGGCACACACTCTCCTTTGCCTCTAAACAGCAACAGTTTTGACACAGTCATTTCTAGAAACTCCCCCTTACTATGTTCCAAATGCAGTAACCAGCTTGCAGCTTTTTCACTGTAGGTACTGAGGGCTCAGTCTGTACTCAAATATTCAGTGCCAATTTGATGTCTCACTAGGCTTGCTGTGATGGAATGTAGGATGGAAAGCTGTCATGTGACACTTAAAACATAGCCCTTATGTTTCTCAGTGCATATTTCTTTGCTCTTATTCCTCTCTAGGTAGAAAAGGCCTATTAATATTCTGCTTTACACACTGTCAGTTCAGCTGTGCTGCTTTCAGTACAACATGAATGTCTGCTGCTGCTCTTAGTCAACAACATCTGTAAAATAAAAATTCTTAGGCCACCACCTAAGTGCTAATGAAAAATGATGCATCAGACTGCCGCTGTCACTGCAGGTGTTCAATGAGGTGTAATCGTCATCCTACTGGAAGCAGTATTGACATTATAATGCTCTTCAGAAAAAAAAATAGAATATCAGCCCTTACAATGCTAAAGCCTGCACAAAGCTAAGAATTATCAAAAAAGTTTTCTACTGACCTGCACTCTGACACAGCATTATAATGTGTGGAAAAGTTCATTATACGAGTGTCTGAGTTCAAAGTTGCCAGAAATTCAATGAGAAGATGCATATAACATATATGCCAAAAAAAGAAATCAAGAAATAATAAACAAAAATTCAGTAATGTTAACATTTGAAAGAATACAGTAATAAACCAGTTTTTAAAATTTCACTCATCACAAGATATTCTGAAATCAGTGTGTGCATTGTACAAGTGAAAAACAACATTAAAAAGCCCTATTAATGAAGGATTTGCTTCTGAGGAAAAAAGAAACCTAAAACATCTTCAGCTTTTCAGCTGAGCATTCATTTAAGACCAGTTTGGACAGTTAGCTCAGGCACTGTCAAATATCAACCATACTGCAATTATTCATAAAACCAGTAAATGTGCTGCACCTGCAAATTCAGCCAAATTGTTTGGCTCACGGAAATTTAAAAAAAAAAAAGAAGAAAGAAATAGGCGGTGCATTATTTTGAACTGAGCAGATTTACTAGCAAATCTACTACAAGATGGTAGTATAAGGTATGATGAAAGTATCACATTTAGTCTGCTATTTTTTAGATCTAAAATAATAGAAAGGCTAAGTAAGTAGAGATAGAAAAAAAAATAAAAATTTTATGTTTGCCTTGACGAAAGTCAATCCATGATCTAAGTGGAAATTCTAGTATCTTCCATCATGCTTTCTTAGCTGAAAATTAATTCTCAGAATTCATTAGCGTCACTACATTAAACATAGGTTGCAGCCATTTGCTGCAATCTCACAGCCAGGCTCCTAAGCACCATTTCCATTCTGCCACAATTACAGGCAAAGATGAAGCATTTATTAGCAGAGGATAAGAGCAGCCTCCCATCCACACAGGCCCATCTGAGACAGCCTCTAAAAATTCACTGGCTGCTTGCACTCAGATGATAACATTGTCGGAATTGCTGGGTCTCGACAATGTAAACAGCCATTTCACAGGGAGCGAATCAGATGGCTGAAAAGGAGAGATATTTATCAGCATTCATGAGCTAATATTTACTAATGAATAAATGGAAAGAAACAGATTTCATAAGAACTGCAGTGGTGGTCTAAGTCTCCTGTGTGTTCAGAAATAGAAAAATAACTACTAACGTCACTCACTACTGCTGCCAAACCTAAGGAGAGCAGCAGCAGCTCTTTCTTTCAGAAATTCTCTTTCATTAGATCTATTATGATCTATTTGACCCCAAGCACTTTCTTTAAAAAGAAAAAAAAATCAAGCATCTGCAACTCTCATAGTTTGGTTACATTATGATTTATTGCCAGTATTTTGGGTTTTTTCAATTATTGCATTTTGTAAATGCTACATTTTCTGATGATTTCTTATCTGCTAGAAATATATTGCTGGAACTCCTTTGGTCTCATAACCCAAATATCCAACCAGACATCAAGCAGCTATTTAATATCTACATGCACAGAAGATACATCGGTTAATATTTGGAAGAAATTATGACTGTGTATCAGACTCTGTTAGAGCTGGGGAATTCACACAACAGCCTCTGGGTAACAGTGATATAAAGTCTCTGCTGTTCAACTGTTATCTGTTAGCTAAAGTCTTCATTGCCACTCCTCTGGTCCCTATCTCCCTGCCACTCCCTGCCTCATCAGGGTGCTTTCCCCTTCACCTGCTCCTCTCGCAGCTCCAGACCCTGCTCTCCACATATTTCCCTCCTTGCACAAGTACCTGCTGTCTAGCAGTGAGGAATCTTTCCAGGACTCTGCTATTAGGGCAAGAGAACTTCCCAGGGTCTTGAACCAGACTTCAGGTCATCCTGACGTGCCAAGATCCTCTTACCCCAGTCCCAGAAAATACAGTTACCAGATTGCCCCCAAAGATAGAGATGTTCTAGAGTGGCTCAGCTGAGGTTCTAGAGAGGAAATTTCCCAGAGGAAGAAGAGAAAAAGTAAGGTCATATCCTCTTGAAAGGAGGGAGCATTCTCTCCTAAGCAGAGAGAATGAAATCTCTAGGTTCTGAGACCTTTTTTTCATCTCCACATACTTACCTGATTACTTACATCACAAGGTTGCTTCATGATGCAAGATTAATGAAATCAAGACCATGACCTCGAATGGGTTGACTCCCTCTGCTTAGAGAAATGGAAGGACAGACACTGACAAGCAGGATCATCTAGGCCAGATACATTAGGTCAGAAACTTTCCAGTCAAGGAAAAAAAAATAACAATCTTTCAGATTTTTTTACCTAGTTAAAATGCTCAGTAACTGAGTGTTCCTTCTACCTCTGTACCACATGCAGCTGTGGCAGGCACTGGTCAGTTACAGGCAGCCAAGAGGTGGAGAAGACGTTACATGAACTACATCTGTAATTCGATGCAGGAATGTGCCTGCTCCTCTGACACTTCCCTGCTTTCCACTTGCAGGCCTGCCCAACCCCCACTGCTGCAGGTCACTGATTTGCAAAAGTGAACTAAAAAACTGTGACAGCTTTGCCAACAGCATTTCTGTTTTCAGTCCTAATTCAGCAGGATTCACAGGATAGAAATAACCTTATCTTCAGGACTATATATAGCTGTTCCTTTGCAAAAAGTAAATGCTGGGCACTAGGGATATGTGTGTAGGTTAAATAGGTCTCCTGTCTTGCACAGTATCCCATGATAAATAATAAGGATTTTATTGTTCATTCTGCTATGATCAGATATCAGGATGAAAGACTGAATTTATGACAAAGAACTAAATCGTCACATGCATGGTATAAATTCTAACGGTCAGAACACATTTATAACATTATTGATCTGCCTTTTGGTAGGAAATGCTGTAAATTACTAATCCTCCCTAAGAATGAGACAAATATTCAAACACTGAAATGTCACCATCACCTATTTTCTTAATAAATTTTCTTTCAGTTTAATGCTCAACATCCAGCACCATATAGTATAATTTAGAGCACATATCGGAAGCACAACAAAGATTCTATCACATTGAAATTGTAAAATTGGGTGTAGTAAATACCTTTACCCCTTCTAAATCTTCGAAACTTACAACAGGGTTCCCAGCCTTATTTGGGCTGAGTAAGCATTACAATTTATTTTGGCTCATATACATGGTTTAGAGAACAAACAACAGAAACTCTAAGGAGTGGCACCTCCTGCAGCTCTTTAGCATGGGTCTGACAGTTGCTCATGTTGAAATCTTCAAAATTTTACCAGTGACAACAGAAACACAATCAGAACAACTCTAGGGAGCATCTCAAAACCACGGAATACATTTATTTATTGTATGATGAAATTAATGAACAGCCTTTCACCAGGAACTGGTCTGCTCTGCCTCTTTGGTCTCTTCTTGAAGGCCCAGAAAAAACCAAAAACCCTTCAGAACCTTGTACAACTGAACACACTGTTTTTATTAGAAACAGTAAGTTTGGCATGTTTACCAGATATTCTCCCTTAGGCACCTATCCCACTTTGACACATGCATGCATAGCATGCAGCTCCTTTGAGGCACGATTTTTACCACAACTACTCATTAGAAAGTTGAAGACAATTGTATTCATTTTACATGTCCATTCCTCTGTTTAAACACATGTTCCACGCAATGTTCAAGAGTGGCAGAGATCTTTTGTCAGGTACTACAATTTAGTATTTCAAGTTCATCTGTAGACAGATTCTGAGAGTCCACATCAATGAATGAAATGCAAGAATGTACAGATTTGGTGATAACCTTCCACACCACCATCTGTGTCTTTCTCACATTTGCAAACCTCTGCCTTCCCAGACACCGTGCAATTAATAAATTATATCAAATGCATATCATGTTCTCAGTGAAAGAAACAGTAAAATGTTCTTTATGTAACATGAACAAAATGTCACTAAACAATTGCTTAGATTGTGAAAAATCTTTATCTGCATTCAGAGAAATTATATATAAATGGACCACTTAAAACCTTTATAATCTAGATGATCTATTAACTAAATAACTCTAAATGTAGACTCAACAATACGAAATTCAGCTTGCTAAGCTGTGTTTAAATTAAGTACAAAAAAAAGTGAGTTTATCAGGACAAAAAAATTATCTTTGTACTGTATTTTCAATGTCATTGCTAAAAGTTACATTCTGATGATAAATGTGGCCATAAATCCTTAAGTCCACATTTTGATGTTATTAGTTCCTGAATTTCTTAATTCTTTAATTCCCTCCCGCTCAAGAATGACTAATTAATTCAAAGAACCATAATAACTAATCATTGGTTAAATAAATTTAAAAGGAGAATGTCTGTCTCTAGAGATACCACTACTAATTTTAATTAAAATTACCATTTTGTGATGTAATGTAAATAAAAATTATTGCATTCTTCTGCTACAAGAACATATTAACTCTCCTATTTATCCCCTGAGATCAGTCAAGCTTCAAAGTGCCAAGAAAATTATTTGTCACTGCTGTGGTAGTTCACATGGTCTGACAGAAATGGTAAAAATCCTACTGATATGTAGATAAAATAAGGGTAATTAATTATTTCTCACATTACGACTGGAGAGCCAAAATTTTCATACACAATCACAGTAGTACAGATAAATAAACATATATGAACTTTACTGACCTTATGTCAATAAAGTATGTATGTGCTGGCTATGTCTTAGTAGACACTAAATACAAAATTAGGCTGTTACCAGAGATGCGAGCTGAAATTGTGTCTTCTCTGTATTTTTTAAAAACAAAATATCTAACTCAGATTCACTATCTTAATTGTAAAAATTCTTACGAGAACATTACAGTCTTCATCTCGAGTCAAGGTCAACAGAGCTGGGAACAGAAACAGATTCATTAAGCTAAAAACCATCTTGACACTCTCCATTCAGATTGTGTAAACATTGCATCTGACTAAAATGCTGTTGCAAAATCTTCATCTTTTGGGGCAACAGTATCATGGTCAAAAACATAGACTTCATTCCTGAAAAATATATTATGATATTTTAGCAGCTTAAAGATTTACCAACAATGAAACTTCCAGCTCAAGCATGTTGTAAATCACTGTAATATGTTAGAGACCACTTATAAAAAAATGCCTCTCAAGACAATGGCATTTCAAGGGATGGCAAAATGGGGTGAAAAAAAGTTACAGTGACCAGGTTTGGCAGTCATGGCATAAATAAAATTTTTGCATAAATCAAATGGAAATCAAGAGCTTAGCCAAAGCTACATGCTCAGGTTTGGTCAGTACACAGGTCTGGCCTGCAACCTGAATAGATAAGCTTGTTATGCAAATGATGTTAGCATCAAGAAGGAGGTAGATAATGAAATTATTCAAAAGCCAACCACTCATCACAAAGGTGACAGAAACATCAGGCAAGGTCCTAACATATGGATAAAAGGCAGTATGGAATTTATACAAACACTGCTTTTAATTTATCATAACCAGGCTGTCGCAAGGCAGGCATCAAAAATGCATAACTAATGCATATAAATGAGCCAATTATCAGTAATGGCTAAAAGGTTTGCACTTGTATGATCCAATGTTTCATTATCTAAATTTTTCTAGAAAATCCACTAATGTAAATCTAAGCCTCCATAAAAACATCTTGTAACCTCTGTATCGTAAACTTTACTAACACATGCCCAAGAATACAACAATGTCAGAGAGAATTCAATTTCAGTATTCTTTCAAAGGCAGCTATAACATAGGGTATTTATTACAATTGCATTTCTCCATGTTAAGAGAACTGTGTATGAGCATATTTCCTTACTTCATTGTACACATCACCATAAAAATGAAAAGCAAGATTTGAGAACCTACAAAAGTTGAAAATGAGGAAGTAATTAAGCAGAAGAAAATAATAATCCATATGATTAAAAATATATAATTTCAATATATAGAAAACTCAAAGACAAGATTAAAAACAAGTTTAGCCATAAAGTATTAACATCTGAATTGTTTTATGAACAGTGCATGCTGAACTAAAGGACTGAACAAATGCTAAGAAATGTTTAACTGAGTTTTTGTATAGTTCTCAAGCTCAGCAGGGACTTCTAAAAGGGAAGAGACCAAGAAAGAAACTTATATAACAATGCTGAAGGCTAATACATAATGTTCCTCAGACAGGAATGTAATCTTATTTACCAGGTGCAGTGACTTTCTAAAGCCTAAGTGGAATATAATCTGCTAGTGCTGGTCCTCCAGAATACAGACTACAGACTTTAAATACAATACAACCAATGCTTTTTAAACAGAAAAAGTCATCCACCACTTGGTGACCCTGGTACTTAAACACTGGATCTGTCACAGACCCCCATGTACCCTACTGTGTAAACAAGGCCATGCATTATGGAGAAGCAGAACTTGGATCAATCTGTTCTACAGGAATGTACTTCTGCTACCTACTCTGAAGAGATTCTGAGTTACACTGCAGCAGTAGTAGTAATAATAATAATAATAATAATAATAATAATAACAATAATAATAATAATAATGTTTTTTCTCTGTAGGTCAAACATTACACTGCAACTCACCTTCCTGTCTGGTTAAAGATCAGCATAGTAAATAACAGTATTTTTCACAGATTACTAATAAATTTTCATTAGTGTTTTTAACTTCTTCTAAAATGGAAAGCTACTACTACACAACCAGTTGAAAAAAGTATCAGACAGTGATACTGTACTCCACAAATAATTGGATACACCAAGGAACAGAACAGATCCAAAATGCAGATGAGCGTATTTACAAATCTATCTTGAAAAGTCAGTGCTGACAAGTGGTGTTATGATAGTATTCCCCACATTACACAATTTGGGCTCTAATTGGTTCCAATGAAATACTGAAGAATACTAAAAATCAAACATAAAAGTTGCAGTAAGATTTTTGAATACAACGCTAGCAACTACTAAACTGTGATTTCCTAGTGTCACTGTAAAATGAAAAAAGGAAAACAAAAGCTTTGTATTTTAGTTTGGTGACAGCTGCATTCATCATGCTCTCGGTACTATTGGTGCTCAATTAAATATATATAGTATCTATACATATATAGATATATACACACAATCTAATGAACCTTACTAAACTGGAAAAAGGCCAATTATTTTCTTTCTTATCTTTCAAATTCTTATTTTAAATTGACCAGCAGTCATTTTCACTAATCCTTTTTTGTCCTCAACACAAAATTTCAATGGAAAACCAACAAGGAAATCAGGTATGTTTCACAAACCTATTCCAGGTCCATCAAAATCAAGAGACGCTCAAAGAAAATTACATAAGAAGATCAAACTGTGCTGTAAAGCTTTCAAAAAGTGAGGCATGGTCTAGAATCTATGAAAAGAAAACTAGTCAAAAACCTGAAAAAGCAATAACTCCATAAGAAAATTCTGTTTTCAGATTGGCACACATAGGTCTTGCTGAATACGCTGGTTATAAAAGGAAAAAAAAACTCACTGTGAAATGAAATGGTTAAATCCTCTGCACCATTTTTCAGGATGTAGCAAAGTAGGTGGAGGGTTTCTGAAAAACAAAGATTTGAGTTTTAAAATGTTAGTGTTATCTCACAGATAGTCATCAAAGATGCTCCTTTTTTTTTTATTTTCTTGTACTAGGTAGAAAATGACAACTGAGAAAGTAATAGTTAAATTGTCTGTGTGACGCCTTAAGATGCCTGTTGGTGTTTTCTTGCTGTTGCTCACTCACTGACAGCTCTCTTTTCATGTCCTCCTCCATTTATGTCAGTACCTTTGAAGCTGCTAGTCAGTATAGCTTACAGTGTACTTCTCAACATTCCCCTTTCAATTCAGCCTGACTAAAAATGCAGTATTAACCTAGCCATCAAACCACTTCAACCCTTTGCCCAAGATCACTTATTCTGACCAAAACTTTTAAAGTATGGATAAAAACAACATGTCAGATTTTCAGTCTGGGTTTCAATCTATATTCAGTTTGGATGACACTGTAAACACTAAAAAATGTTAAAAATATTTTTAACTATTTTTAAACTGACATCTAGCAGACAGTATTTTTATGTTGAATAGTAAGACAGTCTTTGTAAAAATAATTTTTCAACTCTGATAACTTCCATGGTAGTTGACATAAAATTCCTTTTCTTCCTGATTTTTACTGTTACAATTTAATTACATAAACATACAAAGCAAGACCCATAGGTCATATTAGGTGAACCAAATTTTAAGAGGCTCAAATTTAGGAGGATCAACTTATAGCAGGAATTGTTCATAAAATCATACATTATATTATACTATGTTATCCTCCACAGGTTTCCTCTGCAGCGTAAAACTTGCTAAGTATTGAAGCCTAATTTAACTTTTTAAGATTAAACTTACAGAGGTGTTTTATGAAACCTTAATGATTTATCTTTTGCTGCATTTGAGGGTCACATATTACTGAACTAGCAGGGAAAAACAACAGAAACACACAATAATACAACCAAAACACACAGTAATATTCTGGATTGTATCACAAATCACATCATTTACACGTGACCACATTTTCTGTGGCCACATTCCACAGAATAACACTGCTTAGAAACATCAAACAAAACAAAACAGAAAACAGCATGAACAACATAAATTAGTGCTGATTTGCTCAATAGTCATGAGCTTTTCATGCATATTCATTGAAAAATGAGTTCCATTGAACAAGTACTCTAAAAAATGCAAGCAGATTGGTTTGAAAAAAATTGCAATGTGGCTTTGTAATAGATGGACTATTTTGTTCATCTGCATCATTTCAAAACAAATGTAGTCATCAAATTACACTGCAGGATGACAAGTTCGCTGAAATTACTATCTTATTACCTTTCTCTTTTGCTTCAGAAGACTAAGGGAATACCCTTTTCTTCATGAAGTGAAGAAATCCAGAACGTTTAAGATGTGTGTTACTTAGCAAACTTATTATTAAGGAAAAAAAATATATTATTGGGTATTTTCAATGACAATAAAATTTCATGGTCGTCTCCTCTTTATCAGGCTCATGTGCTCATGCACATCATAGAATCTGATCTTTTTACAAGCATTTAAAAAAAAATACTATTTCTAGAAAAAAAAAAAACCTATATGAAAGAAATGTAAACTTTAAAAATATCTTTGTCTATTATAAAAATTGCTATCAGTCCAGACATCCCACATATGTATGTGACCACTGCAACAGCCTTTAAGAAACAGCCAGCTAGGATTAGTGTATGTTTCAGTCTTTATACTACAGGAATGGTACTCAATCTGACATTTTGGATTCCAATGACCAGCCAGCTTCTATTATACTGTGAAGTACAGTGTATTTCCTTTTAGAATTATACTAGCACTGTGTACTGAATATTTACAGTGAAGTTTAGAATTTCATGGCAAGGTAATTTGCTTTTTCAAAAGCTCAATTACTATTAATGAAACATGCAGTTTTGTCTTTTCTGTTCACAATGTTCCAAAAGGTTTTCCAGAAGGTAACAATGGTGCTGACAAAAAGCATATGGTTTGGAGGCTTTGTTAACAATCTCACAAGGAACTTTCTGAGAAAAGACAGACACACTTTACATTAGTTGCAGATGTTATGATGACAACAGGTGGGATTTCATCATGGAAGAACAGATCAGCAGAGTACATGTCATTCAGGAAATAGGTTGTCATTTGCAGGTTAATGATTGATGGAGAAAGTAATCTCTTTTATCATACAGAACATGTTTTGTCTAACAAATTACCAAACTACTAAGCTCTCAGTGATAGCTACTCTCTTTGGCTGACCCAAATCAACACAGCCAAGGAAGTAGTAACTCTACAGATGTTATCTTGAGCTTGATACTTTTGCATTTTTTGATAGAAGATACTATGTTATTCTTAGTGCTTTTGAAGCAAAACCATTCAACTCTGTACTTAGACCACCATAATTGATGTTTCAGGAAACCCGTCTGCAAAATTGAGCTAATAAACAAAACCAGAACCTTAATTCATTGGCATCTGTAAATTACATTACTTCCCCTTGGTGAAAAACATTACCTTAACTACATAGCAAAAAATCAGTCCATCCTTTTCTGGCATCATGAGAATAAATGATTTCCAGAAAGAGGCATAAGAGCATCAGCTCCCTAGCTTCACTTTGCCTAAGACACTAGAAACTGTTCCATGGTGATAGAACACACCACTGCCTCCATGGTACCTCTGGATGGGGGACTTCTGCAGTAAAGACTCTAAGTTCTAGGGTAACAGGAAAAGGCAGATATGCAAAGGTAACCCTAAACTTTTTTCATAAGCATACCTGGTCCTTTGCAGTTTGAAATTAATAATCCATTAAGATACCTGTAATCCATATCCTGATTCATATCTCATTAAAGAGAAAAGGTAAAACAACTCATATGCTTCATCAGAAACTAAAACACAGAGAAACAACACTTGCCTGACCACTTCAGCTCAAGGATGAAACTAGGGCCATTTTGGATTCCAGACTGTGTTCATTTCATTATATGGAGTTCTGTGGATTTTGTGTACTTGTACCAACCAATATAGTTGCATTTTGCCAGCACCTGGCTGTTTCTGCACCACTCAAAATACATTTATAGAAAAACTAAAAAGCTACCTCTCATTAACTCTCTGACATAACTTACTCTACTTTTTTCATACAGAATTAGAACACTCTGCTTGCAATCTTTCAATCATCTTTGCCACATGTACAAGAAGCTGAAGCACAATGTAGTCTTATTTTCCATTATATTTGATGGAAATTGTGAGAAGTAGATAAAGAAATTATTGGGAAAAGCAGCTATAATTGGGTTTGTCTTTTGAAAATGCCCTCTTTTGATGCAAGATGAGTAATCAAGCACTTATTTCCCAACGTTTTCTTTTTTCCTTTAGTTCTTTCTATAATTCATAATTATCACAGAACTACATGCTCTATTTCCTTAGGCAAATGCATTGCCCTTGTGAGTAGTTTCTCTATCCTTGTATTCAGTGCTTTCCATGGTCATACTAATGCTGGTTTTCACTGGGAGTTTTGCTTCAGCAAAGAATGCAGGGTTCAGACTGTACAAGACAGGGAAACAATGTTCCTTCTGAGGACGAGAAGATATTAGCAAGCTTATCAAGCAAGAACTGCTGCTGAATTCTGACTGATACACACATAGCTGTATGCTGGAAATATTTTAATCTCTAGAGTTTTATGTGTTCCCATCATTCAAACTGCCTCCAAAGTCACAGCTGGTGAGGCAAAATTGGTCATTTTACCACAGTAAGGCAAATGATGCAGTCCAGTGAGCACCACTCATCCTTTACGTTAAACTGTGAAGCTAATTACAGATCATGGATAATAGATATTTGTTGGTAATGAGAAAACAGATATTTTCATTTATGACAAAATTTAAAAAAAACTGAAAACACATCCACTATTTTTAAACTACTTCAGTAAACCTAGTCATACATTTCACCAACAGAAATCATGACAGTGCCTCCAATTACCAAACCGCAACTGATCAATCTACCACATTGTTTCTAATGAGAAATTAGCAGATGAACAACCAACACCTGTCACCATGAACAGGCTCTGACAATCATCAGCCCCCACAAGCGTGTTGTGAACTATTCTTCTAGCAGACTGAAGAGGCTATAGTTCTGTTGACAGTTTCCTAGGTTTATATACAGCTATTTTTTACATGAAAATACACTTTCCAAGAATATTTCAAAACACTAAGTGAAACAGTCAAAGAAAAAGGACAAATTCAACCAGACATAATAAGATTTCCTTGCAAAAGGTTACGGAAAAAGAATTACTTTTATCAAAATACATGATTGACAATAATGAAACCTCATAAGTTCTCATACAAGTTTAAAGTCCTGCTGCTCCAGAGCAAGACTCTCCACCTTGGGTAATCCTCCAAAAATAACCAAGTTATTTTCAAAAGGGCTCAGAAGACTTCTTGATACACTTGGTTTGTGGCCCATTCAAATCGATAAGAGATGTCCACTGATCTGAAAGAAAAATTCAGACCCTAAACACTCTCTTATTCATCTGTCTCCTACCTAAGTCCACTGAAGTTCAACTGACTTCCATTAATATATTTCACCAAAGTCCACTCAGCAGGAAGCAGTGTATTGTTATCACCTCTGTGAAGTTAAAACAGAAACTGTAGAAACTTGCAGAAGTGGAGAATCAGTACAAAATCATCTGCATATACAGAGGCAAGTCTTTGAAGTTGCTTTTTAGGTCAGTGGAAAGATATCACCAATCCGAATGCTGTTGCATGGAGCCTTCACTGTTGGGAACAACAGCAGCAATTGGCTCAAGAGACCAGGAGATCAGAAAGAACCCAGGATTTATAACAAAACTGGAAGCTATAGCAGAAGCATGAGATTGGGGCAAAATAGCTCCAGGCCTAATGCAATTGTCTGCCAATTGAGTTGATCTAGGGGACTCCAAAGGCAATTGAACAGCCTCAAAATGCCAAGAATTCTGCAAGTCTTGACAGTTTTAGGCACCAATTTCCCTTAAGTCTTTTTAACCAGATCTGTGAGCATGGCATTCCCATGCCTATACAGACAACAAGGCATAAACCGTGTCTTAAGACTGTACATAGCAAATCACAGCATATGAGACAACTGGAAAAGGTAGTAGCTACTTACAGCATCTTTAGTTTCTTAGAACCCAGCGCAATTATGTAAAACTTTCTTGGGCAAGAGAAGAGACTGATGCTAAATCATAGTGCTCTAACTATATCTAATCATAGAATGTACTGAGTAGGAAGGGACTCATCAGGATCACTGAGCCCAGCTCTTGGCCCTACACAGGACATCCTCAAGAATCACACCACATGCCTGAAACTACTGTCCAGATGCTTCTTGAACTCTGTCAGGCTTGCTGCTGTGACCACTTCCCTGGGGAGCCTGTTCCACTGCTCAGCCACTCTCTGGGTAAAAAACCTTTTTCTGATATCCAATCTAAATCTCCCCTGACTCAGCTTCATATCATTTTCTCCGGTCCTGTCACTGGTTGTGAGAGTGATAAGATTGGTACTTGCCCCTCCCCAACCCCCTGTGACAATGTTGAAGGCTGCAGTGAGGTCTCCCTTCAGCCTGTAGACCTCTGTCCTGGCTAAGAGGTCCACAACAGACTCCCATGATGACATCTGCATTATTTGTTTGTACCTCGATTCTTATCTAGAGGCTCTCAATTGTGCCACTGCCAACCATGAGCTCCATACATTCTAGCCTTTCCATTACATACAATGCCACCCCAATCCTCATCTCTTCCAACTTGCCTATTCTTAAGAGCCTGTAACCATCCAACAGGGCACTCCAGTCAGAGGACTCATCCCACCAGGTTTCAATTATGCCAGTGACACCAAATCTTTAGGACTGGGCCAAAGCTTCGAGCTCCTGTTTGTTTTTTCCTTCTGCTGTGGGCACTAGTCTAGAAACATTTCAGGTGTTGTACTTTGTAGCCAACATCTCATTAAACAGATTGAGGGATCCTATGATCATTCATTTTCTCAAGTTTTGGCACACCGTCCCATTACTCATCACTAACAAGCCTGCTATTTTCCTTTTCCCTCTTTCAAGCTTAAGTTCAGCTCAATGAGTCCTTGCTAGCTCCTGTGCTAGAGCTCTTTTTCCCCTTTGAGAAAGGCACGCCCCCTCAGGTGACAGTAGACCAGGTGTTGAGCAGATTACCCCATGGTCAAAAACCTCACAATTCTTCCAATTAAACCAGCCTCAGAGCCATGTATTGACCTGATGGGTCTGCCTATTCTTATCAATATTACTCCTTGCTACTGCAAGGATTGACAAAATCACTACCTGTGCTCCTGATCCTTCAACCAATTGTGTCAAGGCCCTGAAGTCTCTTTTGACTGCCCTCAGATTTCTATTTCATCACTGCCAGCTTGAACAACCAATAACAGACAGCAATTAGATGTCTTTACAAGACTGGAAAGTTTTCCAGTAATATCCCTCTCCTGAGCCCCTAGGGAACACTGATACAATTACCTTTATTCTGTGAAAATGAAAGATATAGTACATCCTAGGGAAAGACGGAAGGAAAGCGGAAAGAAGGAGTATGCTCCTGATGAATTTGCTCTCCAGACACCTTTTCACAAGCAACTGATTAATTTCTAAACAGTGTCATCTCCTTTCCCACTCTCTCCCCTCCCTTTTCTCTTAGGACTCTTTTTCTTCAGTAAATATCTAATTCAAAAGTGTTAACATACCACTTCAACAACCTCTCTTCTAGAATTATCAAAGCCATATATCTATTCAAATAACATATAAGCACCTTAATTCTAACAAGGCTATGCTGCTTTAAAGGAAGACCAAAATCTACTGAGGGAAAAGAATCAGTTAAAAGCAAGCAGAACACAAGATACTGCAGCCTCATTACTGAAACAAAAATTTTCTTCTTGCTTAAGTATTTTACTATCTTTTAATTACAGAAACAGAGTTATCTGATATTCCCTCTTCACTGGAATTTTCCATAGGCTATACACAGTCACAGAAGTCTGGACTCAATCCAACAGCATATGATGAATTTATATTGAATTGAAAGTTAAACAGACTGCAGGATACTAATTACCTGGAAAGGTCAAGGGTAGTAATCCACTTTTTTGGCTTTGGGGTTTTTTTTGTAATACAGGCTCCTGACCTAGTAAAAACCAAATTGGATACCCGTTTTCCCTCTTTCTCAGAAGAGAATGATGGCTATGTAATCTATAACATATAAATACATGTTTGCTTATTTTTGCTTATGTTTTTACATGACTACTAATTTTGCTGCCACTAAGTAGGTGGCTTAGCAGATTAACAATGAAATATGGGCTCAGCTGCAAAACAAATTCAAACCTACCAATGAACAAAATATCAACTAGCTCTTCAAAGCACACTTAAATCGAGATTTATTCACAAATATCCTGCTTATAATAGATCATCAGGCAGAAAAATGATGAGCAAAAATAAATGGTAAAAGGTAGTCAGTTCCAGAATTATGCATAATCTTCTTTGGATTGTCAAGATTCATTTTATGCATTGCCAAAAGAGAGGTGCTTCAGGAAGGCTACAAACAGGCTGTCAAAAGAAGCTTTCTAAGAAAGTTCATCATATGAACAATCTGTTATTCAAAATGGTATATAGCTGATAAATGCCACCTTTAAAATAACGAGTACGGACAGAAATAATGTGCTAAGCACACTAAATTATCTTGAAGGTCAAATAATAACCTTCAAAAATATATTAAACCAAATCTCAGTTATGTAATTTTTTTAGTCTATACAAACAGAAAGAAAATGGATGAAAAAGTATTGCAAAGGGTTCTGCTTGGGAACATCTGGATTATCTTTGACTTTTTTCCTTGAACATTGCAATTCACAGGCCACTGGTTTCGGTCAGATTTGGCAGCTGCAAGGTTTCATTAGCCTTCTTCAGAACCTGACAAGGCATCATTTATTTCTGTCATTTATTCTTCAGTTTCCAGTTTCAGTATCTGGCTTCACTGAGACAGAAACAAGAGCTTCATTTCAGAAATATTTTTGGATGGAGGTGAAAACGTACTGCTTGGCATTCCAGTGGTCAAGCTTCCAACCCAAAATTAAGCATAATTGACTTATAATTATGCTTTGTTATCTCATTTATTCACAGAAGTTTCAGAGAGTTAAAGAGGCACAAGCAAATTAGGAGCAATTGAAACAGGGGAAGTAATAGTAACAATTTTTATTTATAACCAGGTCTCATCTTTAGTGCAATACGGTATTTTGCTTTTCTATTAAAATCATTGCTCCGCGAATTTGCAAGGCAGTAGAATGTCAGTTGCCAAAGAAATGAAAATAGGACAGCAATACTTCTGTGCCTGACTGCAATACATATGGTGGTGTCTAGACAGTACACTTCTGTAGCTGGAATACTAAAATACTGCAATTACACAGCATATTTGTAGAAATTTATGGAGAAGTAAAATATCTTTTTGTATATGAAAGCAAAAATCCCACAGATAAATTTCTAGGGCAATTCCTGAGTTGTGTGTGTCACACTCCCACTATACATTAGCCAGTTTAAGACGCCTGAGTAGGACACCTGCCTGAAAGCACTGCCCAGTGAAGCAGATCCACTCTTGGAAAGCTAAAAGTTGGCTCAAGAAAGACACAGAGGGATGTTACAAACTGTTTCTTTTAAGCTTTGGAAGATTGCCAAGGGAAGAACTAGACCATTTGGAGTCTGACATGGAACACTGTACCATAGTCCTGTGCTCCTGTTGAGAACTCCCTCTGCCCAGGAGGGCAAAGCAGAGCAAAGGTCCTGTCAGGCCATGGGGACTCTGCCATTAGGCCCCATATTGCCCTGGACACAAGGTAACACAGGATATCTGTGCTTTTTCAACTCACTGAGACATGCTTTTTGGGGCCTTCTTTCCACTAACAATAAAATGTTTTCACTATATTGCTCCTATGAAAAGGGGAACTCGCTTCATAAAACCACAGAAGTGGTTTTATTTCACTTTTGCTTCTCTACCTTAATTTCTTTGTCTAATTTAGCTTTTACTTTCAAAGAGGAAGACACCTTCTTATCCTTCCATTTCACAAGGGCAAGCATTTTCTTAGTTGTGGCTCTACAGAAAAACAATCAAACCTAAGAGTAACCCCACAAAAGAAGTTTACTACCACATGATTTATGTGGCTGGTCCTGAACATGCAATCCAATCATTACACTCAGCAAAAGCAAGCACTTAAACCCTGCACTTTCAAAGGAAGTAAGGATTACACCTTCTTTGTATGTTATGACTCAAACTTTTCCTATGTTTTCCAGCTTATATTGTATGAACTGGTATTATTCTGATAGCTCTGCCAGTCTAGCTCAGATATAAGCAATACATTAGTTAATGGTGGCATATTTCCAATGGACCATTAGGAGGATCATTATAAATATTCTGAAGCAATAGACTGAATAAATGCTGAAACCTAAAGAAATGTACAAGACGTGTAGGAGTACCATTTTTTTAAAAAAGGAATTATCATTTAAGGTAATATGCCTTCTGAGCAAGAGGGCTGTATGTGAAATTAAATTTATTTGTTCTCTCTCCTATTCCATCCAATAAGTTTTATTATAAAATATTTAAATTTTTGTCTGTTTGTAAAAAAAAAAAAGAAAACCTGGATGGGTTATGAATACCTGTAGATTATAGCTGAGGTGAAGACTAATAAACATAGTATGAGAAACACGAAAAATTTATTCATTGCCAAAAAGGTCCCATGACTGCAATTCAAATAAACCCTCTCTTATGCAGAACTAAATGATACAGTAAGACTGTATCCCAATAATCCTGTAAAAATGCTAATGTAAAGTAACGTGTTCCCTGAAACAGCTGGACAGGCAATGAAAAATATCTTGGGAAAAATATTGACTCACACAGGCTTGGGAATCTAGGAAAGGATAAAGGGAGTTAAACACATTTAAGGTAAGAACTGCTAATGATGGACGTAATGTGTAGCAAAGCAATTAGTGATGCAATAAGAGACCAAAAAAAACACTACAGAGCTGATACATTAAAACATCATGGAACACATGGAAGATCAAGAGGAATGATTTTTTTCTTTTAATGCAAGATTTAACCCCTCATGCTGAATATTCTATGGTAAGCTCTGAAAAGAAGGATCTCCGGGATAAGTTTAAAAATTCAGAGAAAATGAAGGATTGAAAGAAGCAATGGTAAATGAGAGACATAGGACAGGGGAACGTTTTGAAGATGGGAAGCAGCATCTTGGCAGAATGAAAGATGAGAGAATGCCAAGACTGGGAAAATATCAAAGTACTAACAAAGTGAGAAGAGTAAAAAGCAAAAATGAGAGACAAAAAAGACTATGAAAACAAACAAACCAAAATCCCCAAAGGCTAAACTAAGATAGAGAAATAAAATTACATCTACAATAAAAATAGAGGGTATAATATGGAACACAATTTTTCCTTCCTTCCTGAATTTCCTCTCAGTAATTAATTACGAGTAAAACTTAGGTGATTATATACTTGTTAACATGACATGAGCACTCGATTTTAAATAACACATAGAATGGCTAAACAAAGAAGAAAATTACACTTTCATCAAGTCAGATCTCTAGTATTGTTGTAATATAAGACGTTTCCTGTTCTTTTTGTGTCCCCAGACAGTTCAAGCAGATGCTGCCTACTCTAAAAGTCTGACGTGTTTGCAAGCTGGCAACAGATCGTGGATCATCAATTTGCCCAATGAATCTACCTTACTCTAATTCAAAACCTCCTTATCCAGCACTTGTACTAACATGTGAACAGTCTGATACTAAGGAATCTGATATATCTACACTGAGAATGAAGAAACCTAACAGTTACATTTTAGCTAATTTAACCAAACTAAACTGCATAAAGTCAATCACTTTAGTCAGCCAGGTCGAAAGACAAAAGATGTTACTACTATTTTTTTCCTAATGCTCTCAGAGGCTGTGGTGCTGGATGCCAAAGCAGAGACACCAACTCAAAAGGAGAAATGTTCCTTTCCCCTGTCACTCTCCAAGCTACTGCAGAAAGGTTTGCTCAGAAAGAAAAGTGAGTGCTCCTTTTCCAAGAGCACAATAGTTGCGCCCTCTTTTCTTACAGGTTTTTTTTTGTTGTTGTTTTTTGGGGTTTTTTTGTAAATACAGCTTTCATTCATGAAATCTCAACATTCATTTGCCAAGTAGATTAAAATGCCAATCTTAAAGATCTTATACCTTAGAGATAAGCAGGGCCATGTTCATGTTCAGGTTGCCTTTAACTTTTTTTTGGATACACTATAAAAATCTTGACACTTTTTCAGCAAATATAGACCTCTGTAAAAATAATTACACTTGCCTTGGAAAATGCACTTGGTTTTGATAAGTTTCACCAGTTTTTTTTCAGTCTTCAGTCTTCTTTTATACCTTTATACCTGTATGCTTTCAATGCAAATTTTTAAGGGTTACTAACAATATTAGTCCAGTAATTGTTTATTCAGACAAATGAACTGTTTATTTATTTATCGTGTTTACTACTTAAATTCCTCCTAAAACCTCTATATGGATGAAGTGAACATTTTTCCCCACAGCACAGACTAACACAGGCTGGAAAGGACCTCAGAAGGTCTCTACTCCAACCTCCTGCTCAAAGTAGGATCATCTATGAGTTTAGCTCAGGTTTCTCAAGGCTTTATTTTCTCAGGTCTTCACACTTCAAATTATTTTTCAGTAAGGACTCTTTAGTTATCATGAAAGTCAGCACTTTGAAACCCAGCCTTTGAACATGGCCATTGCTTTGTATCCCTACACTCCCAAGATTCCATTTAGCCATATACAAATACTGAACCTTAGCACAGAACCAACTTACAGGCCATTTCACCAGGCCTTCATCATTATTTATCACTTTCCCCCTCTTCTTTTTCCTTTCTCTATTCCCTGCTTGCTATTTCTTCAAACATTTGGGAACTTAGCATTGCAAAGTCATTTACTGTGACTATGTTCCAGTTTGTTCATATATAAAATGTGGCCTCTCTGCAGAGAATGCACTAGCTAGACTCTTGCCTGGGAGTTTTTCTCATGACAGTTGTGAAAACTTGCACCTCCAGTGGGAACTCTTGGGAGAAGCTGTAGTACAACAGAAACCTAAATGGCCTTTCATGATCGTGCAATAAACCCACTAAAATAATTATTAACTCCCTGAATACTGTAGTTATAAAGATTTATAACCAAAGCCTACTCCAATAAATGTTTCTTTAAAAATTTTATGAGTTCTAACTTATGACTACATCTCTGATAAGAAAGAAATATAAGCCACTAATTGTTAATAGTAAATGTGCAGATATGTGTAGTGCATTATTACTGCACTAATCATGAGTAATGATTAAATATACTGCATAAAATCTTAACATTAATCAAACTGATAACTGCAACAAGCAAATCAATACCTTTCAAAGCACAGCTCCTTTTCACCAAATATGTTTGCAAATAGTGTGCTTACTTTATATTATATACTTCTGAAAATTACTTTAGAGTGCAAAGCACATAGGCATTTGGTGACTTTTTATTACAAAAAAATAACCAACACATTCATTATGATCCTAAGGATAATTACATTCTTGGTAGAATGTGGCTAGTATCTAAAAAGTTGTCTATCAGCCAGTGAATTAATTCCTTTATAAATATGAACATCAATATTCTATTTTGAACAGAAAAAAGGCATTTTATTTTTTGATTATTTCCCATGAAAGTCTCTGGAACTGTGAAATGTGCAAGGTGTCTTATTCACTTTGCAATATCAAACTATGTGAAAAGATTATCTTTTTTTCATGCAAAAATCTAATTTAATTTACTTGGCTCAATTCATTATAAATGATGTGGGCTGCTGAACTCCAATACTAACCATAGGCTGTAAAGTTTATTTTGGAATCCCACAAGGCTAATGGCGTGTAATGTAGTTTCACTTCTTTAGGACTGCACTACAAACCAGAACAGAATTTTATTACTTACTTCAAACATTAAGTTCTAACTTGTATTTCCATGGCACATGTATGGCAAGTTGCCTGCACACCAATGGCCCTGCAAAACCACATGTTAAATGCACAATAACTCAACAGAACACAAGTGTGTGTTTTCCATGGGCAGCAGTCTAGGGATAAAAACACATGCAAAAAAAAAGGAAATGTTTGATAAGGTTGATAAGACATTGCAGGCAAAATATTCAAGTTTTATGAATGAAAATTTATAGCACTGATGCGGGTTTCACCCAAGACAGTGTTCCAGACTACAAAAAAAGCAACTTTTTTGCAGTCTCCTCTTTTTCCTCCATGACTGACAGTTAAGCTTTATCAATATTTCATATAAAATACCTCTCACTAAAATTTAGTCACACACACGAGAGACTGTATGGTCTGAGAAACCTGCCTGTCAGCATTATGGCTCTGACACCACCTAACTTTCCAATCAGAAAGCAATTAAAAAGCCGAGTACAAGTTTTTCTACCGTGCAACAGAACTTTAATGCAAACATCACATTTTCCAAATCCACTGCAAAAAAACCAAACACCTCTCTGGACTAAGCATGAAGATGGTTATCATGTGGCACAACCACAAGGTAAGGTAGGCTAACTATGGATGTTTGATAGCCATGAAGTCTAAGAGAATTACTCATCCAGTATTTTCTTCTGGCAGCATTGAATACTCCTGTGAAACTAGACTTGAATGCAGAGCTCCCCTCAAGGAAGTTCAGTTTGGGAACATCATGTGTCCTCTGTTGTGGGTAAATCTCATGCCCAAAAATAATGTCATGCTGTTTGCAGCCTTTGTGCACAGTTGCAATACTTGATATTTGAGGCCCACAAAAAGGAATTGATAAGGAAATAAATTTTCCTTCTTTCCGGTATTTAGAGAATTTAGCACAGTAACTAAGGCTTTCTTTGCCTGCAGCTGTTTCATAGAAAAAAAGAGGGCGAAAGAAAGGAAAAAAACCCGAATAAACACAGGAGTTTACACAATTTAAATCCTGAAGGATTATTTTAAAAGGGAAGCAGAATGCAATTTTTAACAGACCCTAAGTAGTCTGCTTCATGAATGCTCCCTTAATGCCAGACCACGACATTCTTAAAATTTCAAGCAGGGAAACCTGCTCTGGTTACCTTGGTGATAAACTGAAGACAAAATAGCACATAATTGTTGCTGATGTCACTGCTCCCAATTGTTTCCAAGGTTACAGAGTACCTCAAATAATTGTGATGTTTCATTTCTAGACTGTATTGGAAGCCCATTTTCTGTTCCCAGTAAATTGTTTAGTACTGCAGGTAATCTATCCAAACCTTATCTATTAAGGCATCAGCAGCCTCTCAGCAACCTCTGGTAATGATGTAGGCTTATATGTTGAAAATATAGCTACCTAGTTATTTACTGAGCAACTTGACTCCTAGATTATCTTAATTATTTTTCATCCTAAGAATCTATCTCTATAACAAAGTATATTAATTAATCATATAATAGTGCCTGAACATTAAATGTCTTAGGGCAAAGCAATATTACATGTGAGCTATCTACCTGAAAGGAAGCTATTCTCTGGGGTGGAAAATTGGTTGTTAACTATTGTGAGATTTTCTCACAATCTTCAAACTCATTTTAAATGCAGAGCACAAGTACCTTGCTGCACTTGAAATAAAAAGCAGCCATCTTACATCTTCTCCATTGCAACCTCCAGTTTACTGTGCACAATACCATGAATCTCCTCAAAAATCAGTATGTACCCTGTGTAGGGATTACGCTGACAGTATTACTGCCAAAAGACAACTACAAACAATGCTGTTAGTTGCTGTAGTCCTGTACTCCTCAAGAAACAGGGAACAGTTTTGAAAGCACACTAAAACCAACATAATTTTAGTCTACAATAATAAAAGACCTTGGTAGGTCAGCTCTATCCCCTAAATCTAACTGAACCATATTTCAAATCCTCACTTGTGAAGGAGACAACAGTAGATGTCCATCTCCCACCTCTCCTACTGCTGGATGTGCCTTTCATCACATGACTGCTCTCAGACTGCAAGGCTTGACCTTGTCAGCAAGAAATTTTCCACTAGAGCAAAACAAAATGGCATTCAAAGTATCTTAGCAGTCTGTTATTACTTATGCAATGGATTTTGAAAAGTAATAATTTACTTTAGAAACTGGATGACTAAAACAGTTTATGTGCATTTAATGCATGAAATTAACTGCATGTGGAGTCACTAAAAACATCTGTCAGGCATTTTAGCTTCTACCTGGGGTTCAGAGTCAGTTGAGTGCAGCATGAAGAGTAACACAGAACATCGGAAGCGATTCTTTTTTATTTGCCCAGAAAATGGTTGAGAGCTGAGCATGTTTGTTTTCACGATTATTCGAGTTTCCTGATGAATTCATTTCAGCAGCATACATTTTAGCTCTTCTGTGTTCTAGCAACAACTGTACCAGCAGGAAACGTTTGGTGAAACAGTCTGTTTTAATAAGCACCACAGAATATACCTATAAAACAGTACCCATCTATTCAGGAGAAAGCCGGTTGGAGAAGAGACTCTTAAAGAATCAAAAATCAGAAACATACTGTGCAGGTGAAGTCCTCCTTAACAGCTGAAACAGAAAATGCTTTCAACAGACTATTCAGTAGCAAGTCACAGAGCACAAATTACAATTACTTGCTGAAATTAGGCTATGAATACATATGAATAAAGAGTGCATTTGCAAAATCAAATTCAATTTGTAAATTACTTACAAAAAGGAAGAGAAAGACAAAATCAATGAGAAACAGGCAGTTGTAGATAAGTTATGTGATAACAGTTAAAGGAGGGAAAGGAGGGAAATTGCATCAAGATTATTTAATTTTAGGGCTGATTCCCTATTGTCTTATGTAATATATAAAAATAATATTCTACCGTTTTCTCAAATACATTAAAATGTCATAAGGTAAATGGAAAACAGACCCCATTTTGCTATGATATAGCTGCTAACTGCATACACTTCAATTTCTCGACCTACTGCCAGACTTAAAAGCCCAGTTATAGATGCACACTTGGTACAGTCTTAGAAATAGCCCTCTGCTTTTTAAATAAAGATAACATAATGAAGGTAACAGTACTACAAGTTAGTCATTATTCTGTTAAACTCTGGCACAAATCTATTTGAACCTGATATTCAAACCCAAGGTTGCATTTGACTTTTTATCAATTCATATACCTGTTAGGAATGAATTAGTTCTATACATCCTTATAAAGGCAGAGCCCTTGCCCTGGAGTCTTTTGGCACTGCTGCATACTCTGAGACAAAGGGACAGTAACAATACTAAAATAGTTTGTCCTCATAGCACAAAACTGTTTCCCTGTGGACTTAAGGCATGTACTGCCAAATCATACAAACACCTACATCCATCACTAGAGGTGTACTGCAGGGGTAAAAATGGTCCAGTCTCATCCAACATCTTCATTAACAATGAGGCAGAGTGCACCCTCTGAGTGCACAAGTTTGCTCATGTTCCAACCTGTGAGGAATGGCTGGTACACCACAGGGTTGTGCTGCCATCCAAAGGGAAGGAACCTCAACAGGCTGCAGACACAGCCAACAGGAACCTCAGAAGTTCAGCAAAAGCAGTGCAGAGCCCTGCACCAGTGTTTTCTGGGGGCTGACCACCAGGAAAGCAGCCTTGCACCAGGGGAACTGGGGGTTCCAGTGGACACCAAGGTGAACACGAGCCAGTTCTGTGCCCTGGTGGTAACGAAGGCTGGTGGTACCCTGAGCTGCATCAGGAGGGGTGTGGGCAGCAGGCTGACACAGGTGACCCTTCCTTTCTAGCAGCCCTGGTGAGGCCACTGTG
This sequence comes from Phainopepla nitens, assembly GCA_013400175.1. Taxonomy (NCBI): domain Eukaryota; kingdom Metazoa; phylum Chordata; class Aves; order Passeriformes; family Bombycillidae; genus Phainopepla; species Phainopepla nitens. The sequence goes on from VXBQ01005792.1 coordinate 342,820, forward strand.
TCCACTTCTGGCCTCCCCTGTATCAGAGAGGCACAAAGCTACTGGAGACAGTCCAGCAAACAGCCACCAAGATTGATTAGGGGACTGGAGCACCTCTCCCATGAGGAAAGGTTGAGACAGGCAGGATGGTTCAGCACAGAAAAGAGAAAGCTCAAAATGAGCAGGACAGTTGGACAAAATGACCTTCAGACATCTCTGCCAATCTCAACCATTCTGTGATTCTATGGAAGAAAATACAGCCAAGCACACACACTTTCTGACATTTTCAAAAACACATCAATACTTCACTTGCTGTGAAACCAGTGATCCTGAACTCTGGAAAAAATCAAACACAGAATGGAGATTTAAAGCATTGTAACAGAAATAAAACACGAAGTGCTTCTTGGAAATTCCACTAGCTAGCCAACAACACATTTGGGGACTTAAATAATTTTGAAAATGTAGTCATATTTCACTGGTTCAAGATTGTATTATGAGTCTGTAACATCCTGAAGAATTAGCACTGGTCTTTCCAATGTCCAGTCACAGAACTATTTATTTTTTCACGTAGAGATAGACTATTCTTGAATTGCTTTGCTATTCATACACCAACAAAGGAGAATCCCAATGACATTTAGTTCACTTACTAAATTTAACATGTCACCTTACATTTTTAGTATTTGGAATTTTCTATAAAAATACAATCACACAATAATGAAGATCCAATGTATCAGACAATAAAATACTGTATAAAAGTCAGCTAATTCCTCAGAGAGTTAAACACAGCTTTTACTGACACCACAATGCCCTACCTATAGCCATAGGCAGAATCTGGTCTTCTGAAGTAGTTTAGTCACATTCCTATTCAGAAATAAAAAACATTATGCTCTGAAACTTCTGTTCCTAATGTCAAATTATTTAGCATAAGACTATTTTCAGCACATTCCTTTAATTACTTTAAACACTTCATATTAAGTAACTACAATTGTATTTATTCTTTTGGATTTTGTTTTACAAAAACAATTGCCTCTCAGCGTTATTGTCCTACAACACATACTTGTGTTTCTTTATCATTCCAAGCAACAGCAGTAAGAGTGTATGCTACATGATATATCAGAATCATGTCAATACCAATGCAGATGGCAAAATTACAGAAAAGTTGGAACGTGAGAGGCTGCAATATGAAAAGTTGTGTTAGAAAATTTAGTATTTAAAATGTCCCTGCCGTGGATCTTACCTGTTCAGATGGATGAAACTACCTGCAGTACACCAAATGCCTCACACGTATGCAACAAAGCAAGGTGAAGGTGCACTGGGCTGCCCCACAGTCACTCTATCTACTGAAGTTATATTCTATTGTCTACTCTCTCTCTTGACATGATTATACCTTAAAAATTACAGTAATTGAATACTCTTGAAGAACCCCAGTGCAGTTTTCACAAACTTCTTCAGAGATTATTTACCAACATAAAAGGTGAGTTTCTGGTGGTACAGAAAATATGAAGATACTGCCTGTGTGCAAACCACCATGAAGCTCAAGTTGCAACGGAGTAGGAGGTAGTTTGATCCTGCTGCATGCAGGTCAGCTGCTGAAGCAGTAAAGCATCAGTAAATTCAAACTAATAAGTACTCCCAAGAGCTGTAAGTCTCAACACAGTACAACACAGGTGAAGAACTGCACCATTCAATGACTACTCACAAGCTCAATTCCATTCCACTTCCAGCTATTTAACATGAATTAATGAAGCATAATAATTTTAAATGAAATTTCACTTAATTCTCAGATTTTGTGAGTTAGAAAATCAAATAGCCTCCTCTTACCACCAATCAATTTTAAAATAGGTGCCTTCCACTGCTCTCAGAAGAACACTTGAGTGATAGACACGAGTGGAGAATTTGGTTTAATTTCTGTTAATGTCAGCTGCCAGTGTAACCTAGAAAAACTACTCTTTACCATGTCTCTGTGAAAAAGACTATTCATAAAGAAACAAATCCTGAAAGGCAGGATCTTTGCAACATGATCTGAAATCCTCACTTTACATTGGTACATACACCCCACACATCCTTTCCAGACTACAATACACCATCTTCATCTCCTCTTTGCCACACTATTTTTTATAGTTTTACTTTTCAAAATTTAAAATAATTGCCAGTGATTTGTCATGAAACCTTAAGAAATAGTACTGATATGATGTAAGACTTCTCACAAGATAACAGTTTGAAGAATTTATGGATTTATTTTATTTTAAAAAGCTCAGGTGTAACGGTATTTGAGCGTTTTTCATTTTGTAATATTTTTGCCAAAACCGACACACCTAAGTAGTGACAGCAGATGGAAGAGGTTAAAAGTATCAACTCCCAAATTACCAACTTTGCTAGGCCACCTTCCTTTCATAATTTAGACCCTTCTGTTGGAGATTTGAAAATATATTCTAGGCAGATGACATGTTAACAGAATAATTTCATGGTTCAGTGTCTTCGCAGTATGATTTATCTCTTATCTCTAGGCACTGGAGGTCCCTTTTCAGGAGATTTATTAGTTAGGTCCAAGAATCCATTTTGATGAGAGAGAATATGTGCATTATCACAAAAGAGAACATTAACATTTGCTCTAAGAGAAGGCCTCCTTCTCATTAGCAGTTTTAAGAAAAGTCCCATACACATGCTCTTACAACTGTTTCCAAGATACTGCACCTTCATACAACAAAATGTTCATGAATGAAAGAGGCTTTTTAAATTTGCATTAGTCCAGGAACTTGTATCTTCTAAATCTACATAATATACATAGAAATAAGGTCCAGAGCCTAATAAAACATCTGACTTAAAAATTAACTTGCATTTTCTTTTTCACTCCACTTTTGCTATCAGATATTTGCTGCAGATACTACATTTTTTGTAGGAAAAGAAAAGTGTTTAACCACAGGAAGATGCTTACACATCTGGCTCCCATCAGGTCGTATTATCAAAAGTATGTAGTTAACACTTAGACACCTTAAAAAAACCATTGTGTTTTTAAAAACACTTAGCATCCAGGATCTCCTGTTGTGAAACACTAGTCAGGCTTTGAGGACAGTGCAGCTCAGTGGGATCACCTATGTTTCTCATGCCCAAGTTGAAGTACTCGGTGATTTCTGAGGGTTCATTTGTCCTCTAGAAATAAGCTATTTTGTTGAGATAAATTTAGTCTCCAATCACATTTTATGTTGCTTGACCCAACAATAGAAAACCTGAATTTAAATGGGCATAAGAGGCCTCCTCTTCCCACAATGCCATATAATACATCTTGGGACTCTGTGGTGTATCCACAGATGTGTTCTTTTGCCAACCTCTGAGCTAGTCAATCTGGAGATTAGTCCATCCCTAGTCCAAGTTACATCATGCAGATGTGAATTTGGAGGCAGTAAGTTTAACAAAGTCCTTGACTTGAGTTCTACACAAAAAGCTTTCTCCAAAGATCTTGGAGGTATGCAACTGCTCTGACTGCCAGTACAAAATTATTCATCTAATGGTTGATTCAAATCCTATAAAGTCAAAGTAAAGACTCATTGATTTAAATTATATTAATTTAAGACTAAGGTCTACCTCTGCTGCTCACTACGTTGAAACTCAATGCCAAGGCTAAAAGCACAATGGGGTCTCACTAGAAAAAAAGCCAATGACTAAACTGACAGAAACTTAACTATTTGAGAATGGAAGAAGTCTACAGAAACACACAGAGAGATTTCTGTATCTAGTTTTGGCAATTTTGCCATTACTAACATTTTAAAATATTCATGAGAACAGATTATTAAACAGTGCTTGATAACAGAAGTTGACAACCACTGCAAAGCTTTTTGCTAATGTAAAGAAAGTAGTATCACAGAAAACAGACCAGGCTAGTACACAGAAGGCAGTATAAATAGAAAGACACAGAGTCAAGAATGTCAGTGAACAAGGAACTAATCCTTGATAACTCTCTGACTGAGTGATGTCTAAGTGTCTTTTACTGTAAATAGCAATGTCACCTCTTCTCCAAACTACAGTCACATCAGCCCAATCAACAAAAAATTATCTTGGGAGAACACATGTAGAAATCACATACAAAAATCAATGAATCCATAGCCCATTACATTTACTGCTCATTATTACCCATTACATTTATTGTTTGTTATTTGCAGAAGCTTTTTGCACTTCCAGATAAAATAGAGCTTGACTGTAGGGAACCACAGACACACCACAACTGCGCTCAGAGGATTTTAGATTGAACAGCGTCAGAAGGTGAGCTCCAGTGCTTCTATATGTCACTGCTGGACACTCAACACCCAGTGCTCAGAAGAGCCACTTTCAGTTTGAGAATAGCCTCAATGCTCATGTCGAAAAGGCTGTTAAAAATGTGTGCATTTCAGCCTAGTCATCAGGATCTGCTCAAAGAATACTCCTGAAGTGTCAAGCTACTCTAAGAGGGGAATGCACCTTTTTGTCACATTTGCTATCCCTCTGAATTTATTTCAAACAAGCACCAGGAGAGGAGCTCTGTCTCTATACCCCACGTGCTTATGCCATCCAGCACTCATCATAGTTCACTTCATCTAATAAGAATGCATAGTTAGAAGCAGCAGGACTATAGCTCATATAATGCACAGAAGAGGAAAATATCTCAACTTAAAAATTGATACTATTCTATTTGATAAATGTACACATTATTTGATTAATCAGACAGATAATTCACCTTTGTTTTGCTAAGTCATACAGAGATGCAGCAGCACACAGAGAAAGCAGTAGTCTGTAGACAAAAATCAAAGACTCTACATGTCCTATTTTATGTATCTTCCTATTGCTTGCTCTTACTTTTGGTATCACTTCTGTCCTTTTAAACTGTTTTGAGCACTGATAAAATTTTCAGATATTGTTTTAGTAACCTGAAGCCTGCCTTGCCTTACCTGCCCAGACCCATTTTACACTCATAAAAAGGCAAGAAGATCTACTGCTGCTGCAGAATGAATAATTTTGGAAAGAGTGGTGGTAGTTCATGTCTAAGCTGGGGAGAAGGAGATAAGCCAGAACCCAGAAATGCATCTGCATATAAATAGACTTAATCAGAAATGCAAATTGCAATCAGACGAAAATTTAAAAGCCTATGATAACTGTTTTGATAACAAAAGGTCAAACACTTGTATTGCTGAAGATTTTAAACTGTTAAGTCATTGGTGATTCTTCATGAGCCAAAATGTGGAAAAGACTAGCATATGCCAGTCTAATCAATGATGGACAATTTCTATATTTCTTCTAATATTACAACTGTTTCGTTGCTAAACTCTATTTTACACTGTCAATCTCAACTTATTCAGGCAGACTCAATGAAATGAAAACAAATGAAAAAAAAATATAGAAAGTATGAAATAATGCAGCTAATTTACATGACTATACATAGAAATTTATATCCCTTTTTCATATCCAATCTAATTCATATTGGATTATCCATGGATGACAATCCAAATCTTCACATTTTAACATCCTCAGGTAAACGAAAAAATAAATTATGACTACAGTTTGCTGAAAATGCCAGACTGTTCCATAGCACTGTCAAAATTGCATGTTTTACTTTTACAGTTTTAAGCCTAAGTCTCTAGGGGAATAATATTTGAAAATATTGTTTAACAGTTACAAATGTTGGCCTCTCCACTTGAAATAAACTTTTTCATCAGTAGTAGCGATGAAAAGTTCTACTGGAAGGAAGGCACCTGGATATTATATGATTTTATATTCTAAGGTAAGAATAAAATAAATAAGTCTTTATAATTTCAAGGAGTTCTAAATAAAAATTATTGTAGAAGCTAGACTGAAAAAATAATCTTGAACATGACAGCTTCTTATTGTCTTTTTGTAGAAGAGATTCTTAGGATTTGAAGCATAAACATTTGCCAAATATTTCCCTTTTGCCTAGTCTGCCTTTGAACAAACTAGTGAGTGAAGAGAGCCATCTAGTGCCATACCTTGGAATTTTAAAAAGAGTTTTCACTGGATGCATGTCAAATAAAGGAGGGTCTCCATCCCCCAGTTCAATAGCTGTTATTCCCAAGGACCATACGTCACATCGAGCATCATATGAGTAGTCATACTGTTGTTCACAAGCAATGACCTATCAGAAGAGAAGCAGAGAAACCCACGCTTTAATCTCATTTACAATTCATGTCATCCAATATAACATAAAAGTACTTTTTTCAGTCATGTCTAAAATGCTATGTACCTATCAAATCCATATAATTTCTGCCTGTATATACCAGACAGAAGAAACACCACAAAAATGCAACAGTAAATTAGAAATTCTCTTAGGTTTGTTTTCTTTAAAAACAATCTTTCTTTTTTTAAAAATACATTAAGCTCCATGGGATGCTTCAAATATCTCTACAAAGAACAACAATACTAATTTTTTATTTGAAAGAACAACTTACAGAAATCTATTATAATAGCAGAGAACCCTATTGATGTTATTCCTATTAACTTCTATGACTATTCATGAGGATAGACCAATTTGCACAACTGGTTTTTAGATAAGGATATTCCATCAGTAATTTCTGCCTTTTTTGTTGTTGTTTGGTTTTTGTTTTGTTTTGTATTTACTGCATTTAAGTAGTTTAAATATGTCTTAGACATAGCATGTTACCTTGTCTAAGAAAAATGGATGTGAGCAGGAATCTCTCCTTGGATATCAGAACTGTTTTACATCACAGACTAAATGCACACTTCCAGCCAACTCACTGATGACATTCAATACACTAACTATTCATGTCAGCTGAATCCAAATGTGAGATTCAAACCAAAGTTTAAATTTAGCCCTTATCTTTACAAAGGTATAAGACAAAAATTGCAGTTTCACTGCATTTCATTATGACTTGGAATTGTGTCTCAAGTCTGTCTTCCCAAATCTCATCAATTAAACAATTACTTTGAAAATTTGTTGGATCTCTGCATATTGCTAGTATAAACTTCCATGGTTTTTCTTATAGTTTTTAAAGTATCTTTAATTATTTGTACTTAAGAGAAAAAGAACATCTCCTAGGGCTGTACCTACATTCTAGAAGAGATTGTATATTTTTTAAACTTCTGTTTTACTTCTGAATTCCTGAGTTAGGGCTTCAGTTTGGAACAACACTTTGCACAGATTACAACATGTAAGTCACTAATGTGAGTAGCTGCTGGCAGCTTTCCTGGGGAAGCTGCTGATTCAGTCTTAAACCTCTTCGTTACTTTCTCCATAAATTGGACCTAACAAAGGCATTCCTGACTCTGGTAGTGATTCTATCCAACAGACCCACAGAAACTGTCCGTCTCTTATTTGAGAATCATGACCCCACTGTAGTGCATTCATCATTTATTTTATCAGAAATCAGGGGTGCTGAATACAGTTAAAATAATACTGAAATATCTGGGGGGAGGGGTTTGCATTAAAGTTGCACACCAATTAATCCCTTTTGTTTTCCTAGAGCAAATCAGTCAAGAAAAATGAAGATACTTCCTGATCTTTTATCAATGTTTAGACAAGTGTTGAGATCGTTCTTTCTCCTTTATTTTTCCAGTTAGTATGCCAGAGAAAGGGAAAAATGAAAGCAAGCACTGCAAAAGAGGATTCCGAAACTTCTTCCTTCAACTTGAAGAGGCAGAGCTTTGTTAGTTAATCCAGTGTTTTTTAAAGCTGCCACACAAAGATCATTTCTCCATCTCCCTTCTCTTCAACAGAATGTCTTAAGTAAAAGCTCTGGAATAATTTTTAGTTCTTCAAAATCTTCATTATAGCCTTGATCTCATCACAGAGATCACTCCATCTCAGGAAATATGGACAGTAGATACCTTCTACACAGCTCAAGCAGAGCTTTAAAACACACTCCTGTTTCAGAGGCCTTTATGATAATTTCATTTTCTTATATCATCCATGAGAGAGAAAAAATAAAATACAAAAATTTGTGAAGTCAGTGTAGAGATCAATCAGAGATACTTAATATATTCTGAAGAGGCTATCATTGAAATTTTTCTCAGAGATTGAACAGGAAGCTTGTATTTCTTGTTATTTTGGGGGTTTTCTATACAGTTCCCCAAATCATCTGTATATTCAATGACACTTCCTCAAAAAAAAATCACCCAAGGCCATGAAGCTTATCCATATGTGGTTAACTTCATGCACTGTGCTCTCCTTCCTATTTTACCACATGGAAAATATTTATCTGCTTAGTAAAAAATCTGTTAGAGTCCATTTCCTGGAGCTGAATACCTTGGAAGCTGCCTGGATTCTCACCAGTGTGCTGAGCCCTTTGCAAATACTTGTCTGTTTGTTCTCAAACTTTATGATGTAGAGGAATACATTTTCATTTTCAAAAGAAGGAAAAGAAGGACCTGCTTAAGGTCACACTGGACTTCAGCAGCAGCAGCACTTGACATAGCTGGACTCCCACATTCAAAGATACCATGATTTTTCCCTACAAACACACCACAACTGCTTCTAACTACAGGATGATGATGAACTTTGCCATACATCTTGGTCTTACAAAGTTTAATGAACTGTACTAGTAAGTATTAGAGCTTTTTTCACCTTCACAGTGTATTATCTACCAAAGAGAAAGGAATTTACAACATCTTTGTGTCTTCTGCTCCACATCTAATAGACTCTCCTCCAATACATGGCAGTATAATGACAATATGGCAAAATACTGCCATTCTATTGAAGGGGAATTAGACACCATTAGATTCTCCTCCATTCTATGATAGAGGCTATGGTGATTATTTTAGAGAAAAATACTCTCCTTACTATGTATTCTTTTTAAAAAAGAAATTCAACCACTGGACCATACAAACCAGTATGTTTTAGACCATTAGCTTGACAATAGTGAGATTAAACTCACAGAAAAGATACAAGATGAACTACTCTCTTCACCTAGTATGCAGAATATACATAAATTTAACAGTCATTTTGAAACATGTATTCAATTTCTGTGGAACTTAGTATTAGAGATGCAGATTCCACTTGGAGAAATGCAGATTCCACTTATTTCAATTTTAAAGCAAGAATCAAATTTTATAGATTTTTACTTGATGAAAGGTGTGCATCAGCAGTTTGCTTTACATGGTGGCTAGCAGAAGACACTCTCTTGCAATGTGAAGAAGAGAGTGCTCTCTAAGTTACAGTTTACAAGCCAGCCAAGTCCTTGGGAATGCCCCAGTCCTCTTTTGCCAAGAAAACTATTGCTACTCTCTGCAGAGCAAAAATCTCTAAAAGACAAATAGAAAAGGGGAATAGGCTATTGACTTATCTTTCTTTATATTCCTGTCTCTATCAGGAACTCAGACACACTTTTTTTTTTGAAACATCTCTACTTTTTGTTGGAGTTTTGGATAGCACTCTTGAGGCCTGCCTCTTCAGGCCCCAGTGGGGCATGAAGAGAGAGCGCCCAGAAGACAGGATCTGAAACTTAAGAACATGCTACTCCCTTTCTCTTCCTTGTGCAAAGACATCATGTTTGTACCAATTTTATATCCAGCAAAATCCTCCCCTGCTTGTAAAAGTGAAACAGCAAACATAGTTTGCTTTGCTGCAAACATTATGTTCATGGCAAAGCTTCAGGGGGTGATGCAGCTAATCTTGAGATTTGCTAGTAAACATCATGGGAATAAACACCAAGTCTTTCACTTCAGCATTGGCTGGCTGCAAGCACACGGTGGCCTGGGTTGCTAAGGAGGCAGGCTGCCATCTTTTGTTTTAGTTGTAATTTCATCACCATTTCATGCCCTGTCATACTGCCATAGGTTGAAAAGCATTCAAACACCAGACAGAGAAACAGAAAATGTGATGGTAGTTGTCAACATTAATTGTGCTGAGGGTCACACTGGTACAGAAGAAGGGCATAGGGAATTCACAGGTCTGGAATCATGGTACATAAACAAATCAGTCACATTAAGGGGAGGGAATTTAGAGAAGTCAGTGCCTGGGCATTCTGTGTGATTTGTAACTTGTAAAGGAACACAAAAATTCACAGACATACACAAGATGACTTACACCCTGACAAGAAAACTTTTTATTCAAGGATATAATTCTGCTTGTTCTGAAATCAATACAAATGTTTCTCTGAACTTCAGCAAGTGCAGCAGCAGATCAAAGGTGGATTCAATAGAAGAAAAGCAGTTAATACAGAGAACTACCTACAATTTGGACAGTGGTCATACTAACTTGTGCAGAGAGAGGAAGCTATACACAAGTTAAGATAAAGCAAAATACATCAAACCATTTTAATTATTAGAAGTGAACTTACTTTCACTTTGCCTCAGTACACAGAGTGTCTGTACAAAGCAGAGCTGCAAGCACAGGCTAATAACAGCAGTGCATGTGCTAGCTGGAGACGACTGCTGCACAATTAGCGCTGCAGGGAGGAGCCTGAGTCAGCCAGGCTGCTGCTGCTGCCGACGGAGCCGGCTGGGCAGCCTNTGCTAGCTGGAGACGACTGCTGCACAATTAGCGCTGCAGGGAGGCTGCTGCAGCCAGGCGCTGCTTGCTGCTGCCGACGGAGCCGGCTGGGCAGCCTATGGCTGCGCGAGCACCGCCAGCAGCTCTGCGCGTGGAACTGAATGTGGCACTAAGCTCTTACCCTTGCTGCAAGGAAAACAAGACTGCCAGCTGTGCCAGTCAAGTGAAATAAACCAAATGAACTTCTGGGCTCCATCTGACACTATGCAACCCAACTTCATTTGTTTACATTGGAAATATAATATTAAATAGTCTTCTAATTCCTATATACCAAAACCAAAAAAGCCTTTCACGATAGCATGTAGCAGCACTGGGAATACTGAATTAGACAACCCAAAATTATATTTATCTATCTCTATCTCTCCATCACTTCCTCTTCCCCTTTTTACCTTCCACTCTTCAAGCACTTTCATATATTAAAAAAAAAGCAATTTTGTGATTGAAATTGGTTCCATATTCCTGCACTTTCTTATTTGGATTTCAGTTCCTTATTTTGTACCATTACACAAATATTTCCATGGTATATCAGAAAATTATTACATTGTTATAAATGCTCCCAAAATCAGTAGTAAATAACATTTTAAATAAGTCCTATAAGTAATTATCACAATTAATATTGATTCATTGCAAACTAATTATATGTCAATTAGTCAAATTTTACCCCCTGTGAGTAATCAATTTTTATTTTTATTTTTAACTCACCCAAGGGAAATGTTCCTGAGATCCTTAGACTGCTCTGCAACAGGCTACATTTGTAGGAAAACGTAATACCTTTTATTGGACCAAATGATATAGTAAGGAAAAACAGACAGGCTTTTAAGCAGGAAAAAAATCTTGCTTTTACACCACGGGACCACCACAAACTCATTACTGCTCATAATAATGTAATTGACACATTTTGCTTCTGAGCCACATATTTACTCCTGACTTCTAAATATATATACTACATATCTCACACAGATTTTCAAATGGTCTTTTACAAAGAAAGCAAAAACTAAGAGCCAACTCCACCCTCTTAAGTAAACATATTTCCTGTAGGCAACTCAGTGCAGACCCACATGATATTGAACAGATTTTCTCTGATGTTTTGGGCTTGTTGTTTTGATTTGTCTTTTAAATCTTTAAACACCCTGCATGAAAGCTTTACAACGCTTCCATAGCTGTCAAAACAAAATAGAAGCAACTGCTCCACATCCCTTCACAAGACTACGGCTATGCCATCAATGTTACTGGCACCATTCCCTGAGGTTTCCTCCAGCTGCCATGCACTTCTCACCTGCCATGCTAGCCCAGGTGGAGGTCAGCTCTCCCGGAGGCAAAGGAGGAGGGGATGCATTCTGCTAGACTCTGTCCAGTTCTGGGCCCCTCAGTTCAGAAAGGACACTGAGCTGCTGGAACAGGTCCAGAGAAGGACAATGAAGCTGGTGAAGGGTGTGGAGCACAGTCCTGTGAGGAGCAGCTGAGGGAGCTGGGGATGTTTAGGCTGGAGAAGAGGAGGCTTGAGTGGACCTCATCATTCTCTACAACCCACTGGAAGGAGGGTGTAGCCAGGTGGGGATCAGCCTCTTTTTCAAGGCAATCTGAACCAGGACAAGAGGACATGGTCTTAAGCCGTGTCAGGGATCTTCAGGTTTGGACATTAAGAAGAATTTCTTCCCAGCAGGGTGATTAAACATTGGCATGGACTGCCCAGGGACATGGTAGAGGCACAATCCCTAGAGGTGCTTAAGGAAAGGCTGGATGTGGCACTCAGCGCCATGGTCTATTTGACATAATAGCTGGTCACAGGTTGGACTCAATGATCTCAGAGGTCTTTTCCACCTGCTTGACTCTGATTCTGTTATTTTGTGATATTCTAATTGAGCTTGTTTCAAGAGTCAAGTTTTCAGCTACATCATGATAATCTAATCATATGCATGGAAAAAGAAATCTGCAACTATTTGAACTAGGTTTTGTTCAGTTGTGCACTGGAAGTTCAAAGCAAGACGTCTTAATGCTTAGAACCACAGATGTAAAGGCAGTTAAGTGCAAAAGCTTCAAATCTGATTCATCCTGCTAGCACGTAACACAATTTATTTCAGCACAATAGAAGCAGATTTTAGGTAACTTAAGTGTTTGGTAACATGCAGCTTTAAACATACTAACACTACGCTCCCTTATTTATCTTTTATTGGTATGCTTGTACTCAGTGTTTCAGTTTCAAAGAGTCCACATGTGTAAGCATAAAACAATATTAATTAGGTTAAACAACAATTATTAATTTTCAGTGAGTCTACCTAAAGCTGCTCTCTAACTGACTTATCCTTGTCACATTTATCTGTTGCTTCCTCACAGCCTAATTTTTACCTGTATTTTCATTTCTCAGCAAAATTTTTGTGAATCACAAGCTATGCTCAAAACAAATGCTCAAGGGCAGATTTTTTTTGTCCTGATAAGGCTAAGCAAGCCTCAGAGTAATCAGAAAAAAAGGAGCCAAGATGCTTGAGTCACTCAAAAATTAAGCAGCTAAGCTGCTACTTTGAGTGCTGCCAGTAAGAACACTGAGTAGAACACCTTCCTTCCACCACCTTCAGTCACTGCTATTTTCCTATGAACTTCTGGTATTTCAAGTACCATGCCATATAATCCCTTTGAAATGTTTTGCATACCTAATCTTAAAATATGATTTTCTCCATTTTACAGTCCATTCATTACCCAGGCTGATCTAGTGATTGCAGTTTCCAGTGTATTTGTCTCCTGCTTATATCTAGTTATTCCTATCTGTCAGCTTGAAACATCCCGCGTCATTCTTCTCTGGGTTTTATTTTCCTGGGGTTTACATTGGAAAATATTTCCTGTCAGCTTTATTCTGCTCTGAAACACTACTGTAGTCTCTTCCTCCAAGGCAAGATTTTTCATCTCCCCTCTTCATTTCCCCTTTAGATTAAATCCATCTTTCTCACTGTCAGATGAGACCTCATGATTACTTTATGCATTGACCGAAGTACCTATGTTTCACATGTACATAGTTAAAGTCCAGTTTAAAAAAAAAAAAGCCTTCATGCTTTCTATTTCTCTGATTAGTAACATTTCATTCCTGTTCAGTTATTGTATGATATTTTGGGGTTTGAAATAAATTCTACCCTATGCCAAAAACCCTTAGGCAGGAAGATTTTTTGCAAATGAGTGCAAAAAACTGAGTTAAGTGCCTTTCTAGTATTTAATGATCTCACCACAATCTCATCTACAAAATACTCCTACTAATAAACTGTTACCCAAGCACACCTTTTCATCTTATTGCAGTCTTAATATTCCATCTTTCATATAAAAATTTGGGTGCATATTTTAAAAATACCAGAAAGATCTCCCCAGAAATAAAGTAAATTGCATCCTGCACACCACTTGAAACCTGTCATTTATATGAGCAACTGCAGTGACTTGAGCAAGCATGTTATGCAACCTGTCGTTTAAAAGCCATTTCAACAACAGCACAATGGATATCTGAGCACCTTACAGCTGTTTTGCAGACTGGCACACCTATGAAGCCTGGCACGTCTCACACAAGTATATAAATGTGATATGGTTATGGTACTGAGTTGGCCCTTTCAGCAGATCTTTTCAAAACAGGAAGTATTCAAAGCTACACCTGTTCCTGTTCGATATGCCAGGTACATAACATACCTTGGTTACATGTGTATTTTCAGGTCAAAATTTTTCAGATCAAAATATCTGCTTATCTCTTTGGCTTTCTGCCATGAGAATAAATATCTTCAACAGGAAAGGTAAAATAAATTATTCCCTGGCAGGGAAAATAAATTTAGTATGATGACTGCCCTTGATGGCAATTATTCAAGCAAAACAGTACCATAAAAATAACCTATAATAATCATGTTCAATAAAATCTTTCAGAATATGTCCATTATTATCTAGAGAAGTATTTTATAGAGGTCTCATTTTAAAAATGCCTCCAACCAAGGTGATTCCATAAATAATGCTTGCACAGTGGTTTTGAGGGTATCTTGTGTCTCCTTTGTGATATAAACTGGTTGTTATGGAGATGGTGAAATATCAGCCATTCTCTGTAAGACTGTGCAAGATCAATTTTAGACTCCTTACAGCAGAGTCTTTTCTCTGCTCAGCTGTAATCAGCCCTCCTTAGCAACAAATGTAGATGCATAAAAAGTATAAAATGTTTTAAAACAAATGTTTGCACAGTACTTTTAACTCTTTAACATACAGAAATAAGACTGTGTGCATTTGTACTAGACAAATTCCATCCAAAATTCCCCAAACTTCGTATGGCCTTTAACAGAAAAGAGGCTTGTACTGTTACAAAGGCTGAACAACTCACAAATAAATCAACCACTCCTGTTTCAATCCTTGCTTTTAAATTTCATAATCTGTATCTTTCAGAAGTACTTGGTACTCCTTTAAGGCAGGGAGGGCAAAGATTGATATCTTTCACCCCAAAGTTTGGTAAAGTACAAAATTTTGTTTAACAATGTGTTAAAAGTTTATAGAACTTCATGAAATAGAAGGCAAAGAGTTATGTCTTTGGGTAGTAGTATGTAAAATTATGTAAGTAAGATACTTGAATATGGGCTAAGCTACTTTTATATTATTTTTCTCTATTTTTTTAATCTAGGCTAGCCTACGAGTCTAAGTTTAAAGGTCCCCAGTCAATGATTAAGATTAAAGAATACACATGTCAGTCAGGGTTTTGCAGTGACTATAGCAAGACTGGAAAGAAAGAATTCCTCCTTCTCCTCCCAGTCCATATTTACATCATGGATGAGCACCCCAAAACATACAATATTTGACTGGAAAGTCATAGCATTCTTAGGACCTTCAGTTATTTGTAGATTTGCTGTACTTTTATGGAAACACTACAGAGCAAAAAATGATGATTATTAGAAATCCATTTTGTATTCTCTAATAGTATATTATTTTTACTGAACAGAGGACAAGATATAAAGCAGAAACACAGCCACAAGGGAGAGAAGAAAAGATCCCCTCCTACTACGGGGAAGTGGCAACAAAGTGTGTATTGCAATGAAAGGAGACAAGCCAGACAGGCACATTTGCCTACCTCAGGTGCCATCCAAAAGGGTGTTCCCACTGAGGTGTTTCTACGGAGCCTTGTGCTGGTGAGCTGGGCTGAAACACCTGCAGCAAAATAGATCAAAGAAACTTGGCTTCAAATTCATTATCATTTCAGTAAGTTTATTTCAAGTATCTGGAAAACAAAATCCAAACCTGTGAGCACAGCTGCAGAATGCTTGGCCAAAATAGGTGCAAATTGTTTGTTTGATTGATTTCAGCTTGCTGTTTTCTTCAGAGTTTCTGAGAGATTTTTTTTTTGTAAATGACTCTCAGTTTGAAGCACTTTTATTCAAACTCAAAAATTCCATTGTCACATAAATATCCCAGATTTCTTTCTGCTGTTTTCAAAAGCATAAATGGGAACTATTAAAATGACAACTCGACTTTAAAATTTCTGTTTCAGAAATGTACTGCCCAAACATCACAGGCTGGAAATTTGTTCAGTAGTGTGCTTGCAGAGGCTCCTGTTCAACAAAACACTTATGCACCTGCTTAAATCTTTCCCTAATGAGAAAAGCTCAGAAGCTCAAGCTCACACTGCAGCTTGTACTTAGAGAATTAAGCACACACTTAAAACATTAGCTTCAGAGCTTTAGTGACTGGGGCTGGACTACTGAAGCACAACTGAAAAAAACCAAAAGAATGAACTGGAGTGCAATCAGACAATATTAACAAATCAGAAGGAACTTTGACAACAAATTTTCCGCGCTCTGGTCAATATATAATTGAATGAGTTCAGTTCAGTAGCATTCCAATGAGGTGACACAAAGCCAATATTGACTTAGAAATATATTTTGCTTTAACATTTTTTAAAAACAAAAGCCAGAGTGATTTGCTCTTTTGGCATTACCCAGAGACAAAAATGAGCTGATAGACATATAATACACATTGACTGCTGCCAATAAATAAAAAAGAGATTCATAAGTTAAATTGTTTGATTTCTGATTCCAACATTCAATTTTATATTTGTTTTTAATTTTTCAGTGTAATTGCAAGTCTTCAGTGATTTCATGAGTACTACTGGGAAACAGTTAATGGCAAGGACTTACAACAAGCCTCTGTTCATTTCACTGTGATTTCTCTTCAGCCAGCTTAATTCATAGCTGCTATATAGGGATATTCCAAAACAGTGAAGAATACCAAAGAGCTGAGAGAGGGAGAGCATGAGCATAAATGAATGATAAGTTGCAGACATTTTGCTGAAATTTACTGTGACCATCATTTATTTAAATATATTATGCTGTCGATAGCAGTTGAGGGAAAAATGTGTGTTACATTGAAAAAACAAGCTGTAAAGTCATGCAGTAAAGGAAAGAAAAGCCTCAATTAAAGATATCTGTGTAACCCTCTCTGTGATCTAATATCCATATGTACAGTCTTGAATATGAAGGAGCGTTTTTAAATCAAGATTCTGTCTCATTTTTTGGACTGAATGGATAGCATTCACTGAATAGATCATAATTCAGGTTTTTTTTAACCCCATTGATTTGAATTCTCATTTCTCATTTCATATATCCAATCCTATACAAAATTAAAAATTTTCTTTTTCTTTTGATGTATTTCCTTCCCCACTCACCAAGCAACAAATCTACTTAACATTCCCACAAAATGGCAGAGGATTATTAGTTCCAGGGATTAACCTAAAAATATCCAAAGCATCCACTGTGTTTTGGTACTTAATCTGAGATCTTTCAGTTTTCAGGCACTCCAGAAGCCTCAAGTAGCTATAATAGATCTCAGCTGCAGTTCAAGAACACACAGTTCTTCTGCAAAGCAGGACAAGATGTTTCAAATGGCTATTGGGAAAATGAGGAACTGAGTTTGATGTAAGTGACCCTCCAGCAACACAGAGAAACACAGGCAGAAGTAAGAATAATCTCCAGTTTGACGTTGTTCAACTGTCTCAACTGCGAATCCCTTCTCTTCCTGAATTCCCTGCAATTTCACTATTTATTCTGCAAAAAATGAGACAAAACAGTTCCACAAACAATATCACCTCTGACTCAATCCTAAATCACTCCCAGAGACTGTTCTGTGGCTACAACAATGGACAAGAGAGGAAAAATAGCAGCTTAATAAAAGCTTGGTGCCTGATACTTCTTTAGTCAGAAAGCCTATACATGGGCATTTCTTGGCATTTCCTAACTGTTAAGCAGTAGGGAACACTCGAGATTTAAGTCTCTTTTTTTTCTGAGCCTGTCATTTCTGTTGTGATTTTCTAGTGCTACTGTCCTAACTTAAAAAGTAGGAGAAAACCCCTGAAACTTAAATGTGGAATCAGAGAGACCCATGGGACACCAGAAAAATTGGGAGTCTCAGTTTCCTTGAATGTGCCACTTTGGGGTTGCAGCACACTGGTCTGTCTTTAAGGCCTTTAATAAATACATCTGATAAAAACATTTTGCTCTGGGGAGAAAAGCCAACTTTTCCCATAATGGAGTAAAAAAAGATTAGACTGCCAAAATTCCCCCAAATGAGAAGGGATCTTCCTCTCTTCTATTAGGTCAGGGACTCACTCCAAGTTTTGCTTCAGGTCATATGTTTCTCCTAGCACTATTTTAATTGCTGCCTTTACAATTCAAAATAATGAAATTTTGTCCAGAGAAGATACTACGGAATCCCACATGTGCCAGCTTACTTTAGCATTTTCAATATATATGTGTGTTAAATTTATAATACCATGACATCGTCAGTATGCAATTTTCTTTCCATTGCATATATCTAATATTTTAGGATATTTAAAAAATATTATTTGCAGATTGTTTTTTGAGATATCATTCTACCCTACTCTCATTCTGTGAGCATTTTTCTTTACCTTCATGCACTGCTAAACAAACATATTATCCACACACTATTTTTAATGGTGATTACGTTATGCACTACATGGTTTCATTAATAGATCATATTACTAATATTCTGCTTCTGTTACCTTTAATAAAATTGTCCACTCCCTTGCATACATATCTACGGACTAAAGCATTTATTTTATTTCTAAGTGCATGTTCAAAGGAATAAAAATTGAACCGACTTTAAATCTATTGCCAAGTGCCTTTCTACCACACTCCCTCCCTTTCTCCCTCTTGTTTCTTATGACGTATCCAGACTGGCAATGCTCAAATCTAAGAACAATAATCACAAATTAAATGGATGCTGAGTTTTGGACCCAAGGGACTATTTTACCTTCTGCTCAGAGGGGAAAAAATATGCTTAAGGCTATCAAAAGCCATTTCAAAAAGAATGTTTCCTTTTCATATGCAAAAGACAGAATATCTAAATTTAAATTAGGAGGACAACTGCCCTGAAACTGACATTTCTTCTGAAATGCAGAAGAGCTTCGTAAATAAAATGCTAGCTTCAGAACTTTTAAAAATTATGTTTAAGCTTTTAAAAATTAAAACTCTATTACTGATTTTTAGTTAGAATTTTTATTCTTGCTGTAATCAGGTTCCTTTTGCATTTTTCCTTCTTAAAATAATTCTGAGTATGCTTCTGAAAAAGTCTCGCTGTGACATTCTGCCTTCCCAGGGGAAGGTAAACAGACGCCTCTGGCTAAACTGCATGTATCAAGAATACAAAGGGGAAGTGGTCATTACCAAAGTCAACGAGCTTGACTCCACCTTCTGTTGTCAGGAGAATGTTGTTCCCTTTCACATCACGATGAATGATCCGGTTATTGTGTAAATGCTGAAGGCCCTGTATACCAGCAGCAACAAAAAAAAGTTTATTCCCTTATTTAAAAACAATTACCCTGCTATTAGAGGACGAAATGAAGGAAATCTGCACATACTCTACAGAAACAGCTGCCCACCGGATTACTTGCCTTCATACAACCCCTGCTGTTATAACAGCCCATGTAATATTGTTTACATTACCATACTTTATAAATGGAAAATGTATGTATGTCATAAGTGAATTGCACCCTCTGCTGTCATTACAAGCCCAGTGAACATCCTTACCAAGAGAGCACCATATAAGATGTATGAGATTATAGCTTCATCCAGTCTTCGGCCACACTTCAGCAGGCCTTTGACAAGCTCTGTGACAGAACCTCCATTGCACAGCTGCAAAGGGGGAGTTGTGAGGAGAGGAAAAAAAGCAAGACAAGTCCTCAGTTACTCAATCTACTTGTTCAGGCTATAAACACCTACCATGCAAAACTGTGCTACGACACAAGTCTGGGAACAACAGAACTCATTTTATTGGCGATGTTGATATAAATCACAGCAGCCTGAGTGAGAACAGGGAAGAGAAAATTGAAAAGTATAAAGCGTAATTTATAAAATGCAACAAAAAAGATAAAAATAATATGAACATGACTGTGTTTCAGTGTTAAAAGAGGACTACTAAATCCAATTTATATTATTTGAGTATTTTCACAACAATATATGAATTGTCTTTTTGAAAAAATCCTTTTTTGCAAGGGTCAGACAGAAAAGATTGATGCTCTTGATAACTGGGAAGTAACAAATGAGTAATTTTAAACTTTCACTCCACAAATGCTCCTTATGGCAGGCAATATAAAATAGACAGAAGTCATGTATCTATACTCAGATTTGATGCTATATGCTGTCAACAACAGAGAAACATTCTAATCCAGAAAAGCAGCTTCTTGCAAGCATTTTCTATTAATGGTCTGCTAAATATCAAAAGAGGAGGAGAAAAAGTAAAATTAGAATCTTTGTAAATATGTTTTGATCTACACTTTAAGTTTACTGTCCATACCATTCTAAGCAGGTATTGATAGCCACCCTTTCTCCTCTCTTTCCTTTTATTACCTTGATATTAATAATTGTTTGACCAAAAAGAAAAAAAAAATGGGAGAACAGACTGCCTTTTTTCACTGAATATTCTTCTCTATACTGGTTTTTTTGTGGCCAGCACCCTTACCAATGTTTCTGCCAGAGAATCACATGCATTTCAAGACAAGGTCATTTAACTTTATCAGTTTAAAATACCACAGCATAAATCAGGAGAATAGTATGAAGTTATACAAACGCTGAAGATTTGCATCTTTCAAACAGCTCTTATAAAAACTGTGTTTCAGTTCAACCACTAATTTCTGCTATATGCTAATACTTTCCTTAACTGAGTACTAACTTGCTCTTGCCCCAATAAAATTTCACTAGACTAGAAGTTTGAATTCATGGAAAAGGACCGTGAAGCAAAATTTCATCACTTAAAACATTGATAAGTTCTGTAGGAATTTGACTTTATTTTTTAATTTGTTAGTAGGGAACATTTTTCTTATCTTTCATAAATTTTTTGGAGCATTCAGGTCAATATCAAACCATCAAATGTATTTACATGAAACTGTATGTTTTTCTGCCTGTGGTTAATCATTTGCTGACAAGTCATTAAGCTAAAGTTTTCTCTGTATTGCTTTCATTGCATTAAACGATCTGTTTAGATAGACTGTACTAAATTTATCTCTAGCCCACAAATAAAACAGAAAAATAATACAGACTGACAGCTGTTTGGTAGGATATGGTAAGTGAATGTCTGAATGTCAAAAATATATCCCACAAATATTACTGCAGGTGTCTGCGACACTCTTCTTGAAACTCAGCAAAGACCTCAAACAAAATTAATTTGAAAACTTCATTAGCACTTTATACCTAATGGTAATGCTTTAACAGGTGGAGAGGCACATTTATGTGAAAAAGTAGAGACGTTTGCTTTACAGTTGTCCAAGACTTGCATCATCATAAAAATACTTAAGGTGTCCACTTTTGCCACCCTTCCTCATCACAAGCATCTATCAAAGTCAGATCCTGCTTGTAGTAAGTAACATGGTAAAATTGTGCCTAAAGGAAAAAAAATCCACCATTTTATTACAAATTTTGGAAGTCACATATCAATTGAATGTGTTTCATCGAAGACTCAGGGATCAAAGTCTAAATACTTTGTATATTCCCTTTTACTGAAAATGAGTCATTAATTTATAATATCACAGGTCACTGCTATGCATGTATAAATCTGCTGTAAATCCCAAGGCAATGAACAGTTTGAGTTGTGCAGTAAATTTTTTCTATATAAGGAAAACACATTTTTTTAATGTCAAATTTCTTCCAAACTTTGGATTATGTGCACCAAAAGCCACCTGAAATGCACATACTTAATTGATAAAGTTTACACACGCATACAACTTGTTAAATTCTACATTCAGTTTTATTTCAGAGTACATGATGATTTTGCTCTATAAAATTCTGTCATTTGGCACTTGATGGATCTTTAGAGACAGGACTCCTTTAGAAAACACAGAGGAAACCAAACCCAAACTCAAAGCCAGCATGCATACAAAAACCAACACCAAATCAAAAACACTAAGGTCATTTTTCAATAGTTACTGAAATTTAAGAGGAAACACATTCAAAAGTTTTCATTCAAGCTACATGCTGATCCAGTACATGGAAGTTAGATGTTCTGTTGGAATTCCACAACTTGTAGTGCAAATAAAGATTCCCTATTCTGATTCTAGTCATCATTCAAGAATGGGGAGTGGAATTTTTAAAACAATCAAAAATTAAATAGTGAATCCTAGCTTTTATCAGTCTAGTTATGAAAGAAAGAAATGCTTGAATGGTTTGTTACTGCTCATCAGAGCAGTAACTGCCTGTGCAGAGTTATGCATCAATTAAGCCTTGAAAGAAATCTCCATTTTACAACCACCTTTGGCAGTCACTTAACTGGAAGCAAGACCACCAAAATACATTTGACATTGCGAGGAGTACTGATTGTCACTGAAAGAAGAGTTAAGAGAAGGCATTTCTGTTGCTAGGTTTCCAACACCAACCAGCCCCTAGTTTAAAATTACCATAAAACAGACTTCCCCATTACACTTTCTCTGTTCACTTTTGCAGTAGTCAGCTTATTTGATAACTACCCTCCATGTCATTACTTCTTCATCTTTTGCATTCCCCTCAAATGCCTGAGTTCCCCAAAAGTTTAGATAAATGCCTTATCTAATGTTTCCTCTAACAGAGAAAAAAAAAAAAAAAAGAAAAGAAGGTCTGCTTACTTTTGAGGCAGAACGTAGCAATTCAAACAGAAATTAAATGCAAGACCATTCCCTATCAAACAAATTTTGAAGTTCGGATGTGATTTTCAACAGTAGGCTACAACACATCATCTATCAGAAAATCATAAAAGCCTGTGACTCTTTTAGCAATAACAAACAAATATCCAACCACATTTCCTAAGGTAAGATGTAATATTGTCAAAATGTTTTTACCTCAAGTACTAGCCAGAGCTGTCCTCCCACATATTGATCAGCTTTGTAAAACATCCCATAAAATCTAACAACATTAGGATGATTGGGAAGAAACTGCAAAATATTATATTCAGCTTCAATTTCTTCATCTACATCCTAAATAAAAAACACAAACATACAGAACATATAAACACAGCGACTCCAAATAAAGCAAGAATAAACTCTCTTGGATAAAAAGAACTACTTTTTTCTTAGTGTGTGCTTTTAAAGAGTTTTACTTTAATATAGCTGAAAGTACACTATACTGGACATTCAATGCATATAAAATTGTGCCACTTCTGCTCTTCTTAGATACAAAAAAGTGAAGCCTGTGTAAATCAAGAAGTGAAGCCTGTGTTCTCCAAGAAGTCTTTCAGCACATAACATACTTACTAAGAAAATTAAAAAGTATACTTACTGCTCAGTCGTCTAAGTAAGAAATTCACGCATGTATGACTTGTTTTAAATCATGCATGTTTTTAACATGTGAGGTAAATGTAAATACATTAACCTTTGATTTATTCCTTTTTCTATGGTCATAGATAGGGCAGAACAATTTCTCTAAGCCTCAAAGGGGCCATCAATAAAACCAAATACATTTTTATGACAAAAGACATATGCCAGAAACAATGACAAAACAACCACCCATGAAATAAGGAAAGGTTACCAGGTATTTGCTAATAAAAGAATTCTGTGACAATTACAAAACAGTGTTCATACCAGTACACAGGCCACAACACAGGACAGTGCCTAGGTGCTCAGACTTTCCTCATTTCTGCATAGACTTGACTATCAGAAAATTTAAACCTGCGCCTTCCTCAGATCCATACAAAAGAAAACCACTATGAATTTCAGTAGTGGTTGATGACAGAAACATAATATTTTTTAGTAAATATTTTATCCCAGCTGTCATGATCAAACTCCAGCTTAACCCAACCTGAGCAGTTTGCCAGTTAAATTTTCTATTGAAAACTAGGGCCTTTGTTCTTATGGGAAGCTAGGGATTTAATACCTATGAAAAGCAGAGCTGGTATAGAACTACCCTGAGGATCTGGGATGTGCTCTTCTCTTTTTATCTTAATTATCACACTATTATCTGCTTATAAAAGGTAACTCGCAAATATCCTAAAGTTCACAGTGTTTCTATGATGGGAAAATAATTCTATTAGGGAGTATACAGAATAAAACAAGAACATTAAGGTTAACAGCATCTTGTATTTTCCCTGCTACAGTGGGCCCTATGAGGAATGTCTCTGTGCCTTCTCATAATTTGCATGCTCCAAGCAAAGCTAACTAAATTTGTAGCAGAAGAATTAAACAGACCTAAAATAGCAACTAGGCAAATGTTGTCCTCAAATCAAATGATGAAATTCCAAGCTGTCATTCAGTAGCTGGTACTAAACTCCTCCTGTAAATGCATTCTGTAAAATTGCTCCCTTCTGGATGTTCTCAATAGCTTACATGTTTGATTTACATTTCAACTCTAAGAATTCATTTAAATTAACATTGAAGTTACAGTTTAACATTTTTTACTTACACTGACAGGATCCAGAATCTTTACTGCTGCCAAGCTTCCATCTTTCTTATTAGCAACCTTATAGACTTTACCATAAGTGCCTTTCCCAATAGTCTCTATAATTTCCCAGGTATCTGAGGGATCAGCTAATGATTCTAGTCCAATCATACTGGAATTATATTGAAACAATCCATACAACGGCTTCCTGGAAAATAAAGCAGACATACATATAGGGAGAAGCCCTAAGTAACTCGGTACTAAAGAAGGCACCTTATGATAAGGAAATCAAATATTGTCCTAATTTAAGAAGAAATATAGATTAAATCAAAAATGAAAAACAGACAGAAATGTAAGATCACTCAATGGAAAGAAAACACTGGAGACCACTTCTCTTTCCTTACTTTAGTGTATTATTTGCTTCAAACATTGCCCTATATGCAGCACCTTCTAAACACATTTTAAAAAATTCTGACAAAATCTACTCCTCCCTTGACTGCACACTCTTTTAATGGACATTTTACACAACTGAATGAACACAGCTCATGAAATGAGGTCCTATTTCTGGTTTTAAAAAGCTATGTCAGGGTTTTTCCATAAATTTGTGCAATGCTCCCCAGAGATGGCCAGACAGGCATTCAGTAGGTATAGCCTCATTATATCTG
Organism: Phainopepla nitens; assembly: GCA_013400175.1. Lineage (NCBI taxonomy): Eukaryota > Metazoa > Chordata > Aves > Passeriformes > Bombycillidae > Phainopepla > Phainopepla nitens. The sequence goes on from VXBQ01005792.1 coordinate 367,797, forward strand.
ATATATATGTACAACAGGGCTACATACAGCTAACAAAAGTTAAGGCTGGGCTGGCTGGTATCATAAAATACAAGCCAGCTTGAAAATGGGCAACAGGTACATCACTGGGGCAATCTATCACTGCTGAGATGTTTGTCAACAATTGCACTTGTCTGTCTCTCTGTATGCCAGTTAGAGTGTGTTACACTGGCTCAACACCTCCAGAAGATCTTCAGGTCAGGGGGAGTTGTTGTTTCCCCAGACACTCCTGCAGTAAATGGACCACTGCAGCCTATGCAAAGGGCTTCTTCTCACCCTGGAATTACATACATGGTAAGTTCTGGTGATTAGGAAAATGACAATAGCATTTTAAGATTTCATGTAAAGTAGTGAGAAGATGCATCTTGTCCCTGAACAGGAATTATAGAAAGGAAAGATGAAATTTAAGATGGTATTAACTTAAACTTCCTATACTAACCATTATTAGGGAAGCTCACTGGTTGATGTTTTTTCTGAGAAAGCTAATATACCTACTGACAGGACCAAATGGGCAAAAAAAAAAATCTGTTTGCTTAGCCAAGAGATGTAAAGTCCAAGTGTGTCCAACCATAAGAGTGTGATTGTGACAAAGGCAACTGAAGACAACACCACCATTGACTGAAAAGTTCCCAGTTTTTGGAGATGGATCAACAAGCACCTCAAACATACCCTAAAACTTTAGGGTTTGAGCCATTTCCTTCTAAGTACACCTGATATCTGCTGATCTGCCTGAAATAATTTTTAAAAACTTGCTGTCTTACCTCTTCACCATTTCTAGCATCAGTGACAACCAGAGAAAACCTCTATTTTCCTCCTTGGTAAACCTGTATTTGCACCAAAGCTGGTGCCAAATAATGTATGAAATTTCTTTGGTCTCTTCACCAAAAGAAAGCCCAAAAAAAGAAGGAAAAGAAAAGGGGAGTGGTTTAAAAAAAAAAAAAAAAGTAGAGTCAATATAATTTATCTGCTATAATAATATAAGTTATTAGGACAGTTCCTCAATATTTGATCCAATACATCATGCTGCAAATAAAGAACAGTATTCTGAACACATAACTTAGTACATCAACAGAGAAGCAGGTGAGATGAAAGACTTCTCTGGAATCAGTGAAGAGATTGTACTACACACACTGAAACAGCAGCTACAGATAGGGAGCTCCTGATAAGCCAACCTCAGGAGCAAGGTTTCCTTGGCAGAGTGGGTGTGGTGAAGAATACAGGCATAGGAAAAGTTGCACCTCACAAAAAACCCCAACACAACAACGTATTGAAGAATGGTTTTAACGCTTTAAGTGAGACGCTAAAGACATTCATGGGCAAAGAAACAGAGGAGAATAGACTGGAAACAGCTTTGATACAGTCTTACAAGGAAAACAACGACAGACCAATATTTAGTTCTCTGTAACTATAAAAACTACCTTATCACACAGATTTGCCAGAAAATTATGCACGGCACTCTTTGTACCAACATAATATTATGATGTTTCCCTCTAAGCAATTGTTGTGGATAAATACATTTTTCCTTAAAAAAAAATCTAATGCCACTGCCTGCTCTTGTTCTGAAAATTATAACCCTTAAAACGGTAGAACCAAATTTTAAAAACACATTAACACTTCTTTGTACCAGAAGCCGATGCTGGCAAAATAAAATCTAATGCAAAATTTTTACAGATGGAGTAATGATGGAGGACTGAAGTAGAATTTTAGTGAGCATTTTTGCGCATTGTGATAACATGACAGCATTTACAGATGGCATATTTATGCCTTACATGGAATCAGAGATGTGAAGTATGTACCATAAACCTCCTCTGAACCAAAAGAAACTCTTCTTGAATTCAAGCAATACCTATATAAATCAGGTGCTACACCTGTCATCAGTAAAAGTGCCTTTTGCATCTATGACATCATGGCATTCCTACAATAGAAGTCATTATTCTATAGTAGAAAAAAGCAAAAGAACAGTATCTGCTATTATCTTCAATAATGTACAATCTGGATTTTAAAAACCTGAAACCACTACAAAATGTAAACATTATAGGGAATGGCTGAAGTTGTAAAGTAAGTTTGTGCTTTCCTTTTTCTATTTCTTGATTTGTTAAGCTTCAGAAAATAAAACATCCCTGTTTTAACAAAGGCTGCCATTCACTTTTTATTTATACAGTGAAAAGTTATGGATGAACACAACCACTTCTGCAACAACACACATTTAGAAGATCTTAACACTAAAATACTATAGCTGAAATTTATTTACGAAGAAACTTCTCTTTTTACTCCCCTTGCATCAGGCCTCACATATCTCTGGGCTTTGAAATGATGTACAGAGAGTGGCTTCTAGTTGTAAAAAACTTAGCAGTATTCTCCCCAGAAAAAGCCTCAACATATTAGAGCCCTACCAACTACAAGTATTCTTGCCATCAATTGGAGAAAACTTCTCAGTGGTTAAATTTGTCCCTTGTAAGCAAGCAAAATAGCCCACACCAGATGCTGAAAAATTACTCTTTGGCAATTAACTCTACTGGATAGGGCACATATCACAAAACTATTTGGGACTGCACATATTTATGCAAGTTGAGGCATGACTAAATGCCATCAACAAGCCCCTAGCACACCATCCTGTTTTGCATACTTGGGAAAAGACAATGAAAGCACAAGGAACATCTGATGGAGTCTACTCAAGCTGCTCTGAGGCTGGAATAGGGAAAATAGCATGATTTTTTTCTTTTAAGCAGAGATAATAACTTAAATCTTGAAAAAGTTGACCAATCAAGACAAACAATAGGATAAAACAGCCATTGACACAGTTTCTTTCTTTCATCCATGAAAAGAGATATTCCCCATCCAAGTAAATTTCACGATTCTTTCATAACACCTGACTTCTATTTTGTAAACCTTTACTGTCAGAAGTAATTAAATCAGATCAGGCATGACAGACTAACTTAAATGGCAGTCAGACAAATGAGCAAGCAACATTCTTCTACTTTTAAAGAAAATATTTCTCTCTAAGATCAACATTAGAATCAATGGCTGCATATTATCATCCCTTAACAGTATCCCCAAGATAAACAGACTACATGTATTACGTATATCATTTAAGATATAAGATATCATAAAAGAAGTATAGGTTACAGACAGTGCACAAATCAATTTTCCATCTGTGAACCACAGCCTTTTGACTGTATTCCATGGCTCTAAGCAGCCTTAGAAAAACCATCTGGAAAAATATGTGGTGTCCCAGAAGTTCTACTGTGATATGCACCTAGGTTGTGAAAACAGAACAAAAAATCCAAGCTCTATATAGAACATGCAGATTGTGTTAATGAAATAATTACATCTGGAATAAAATCAGCAACTTTTTCTCACAGATTTATTATAGCAGCTCTCTTCCTAAGAAAAGGAATTTATAAGCCAGAGAAAGAGCTTTAGAGTTATTGTTCTACTTTCACTACTGCCACACTCAACTTCTACACAATAGTGATTCCCTTCTGCATTCCCAAATGCACCCTCTTCCAGCTTACAGCAAGATGCATCATCTGTAGAGATTTTAGAATTAGTAAAAGTCTCACTTCAGCCTGGTGCTTCTAGCAATCATGTGACACAGAGTACTATACAGTTCTGAGCTCTCTCATAGCTGGTAGGGACACAGCAACACCAACCAATACTAGTGAAAGTAGTGAAAATACTGCTTCCATACAAATAATTCATGCACAAGGCTCCTTTTTGCAATGTTCCATTCGTCTTAGCACTCTTGTCTCTCTTCTGAAACAGCTGGTTTATGCACTTCTGGCACTTACAAACACTGCAGAAGAGTAAGAATGACATATTCAGAAGTAAGGTATTTCCCTATTTATAGAGAACTCAGTATTGGTCTCACACGAAATGATAACTCCTTGATAGAAGAATTCAGAAGGTAAAGTTGACATTATCAGCTACGGTCTCACCTAGCCATGATATTCTGCTGGCTAGTAGGGGTCACACACAGACAGCTACCTCAGAAGCAATTGTTAGAGGAATTAATGAACCAACAAATGGCACAAGAAAATCAATAGTCAGAACAGTATCCTCTGCTACTCTCCTCCTGCTGTTTCTCACTGGCTAAGTTAAAACAAAGAGAATGTCAATATCTTGAAATGAAGCATACCCAAAAAAAAATAAAATCTATCAAGACACCATCCTATAACTGTTCTCAGTTGGACCCAGAGAGACTGCAGAATGTGCTGTGGATAGTTTTTTTTTGGATAAAAGTTAGTGATGGAAGAAGATGAAGGAGAAGGATAAAAGCATGTTCAAAACCTATTAGTGATGCTATAAAACTTACAAACAAAAAAAAAAGAACCATACTTCAGCTGATCACATATTTTCACTAGGCAAACATAAGGGACAAACAGGACAACCAGAACAGAACTGCTGTTATTTATAGATGAAAGGTAGATCCCTGAGAACACTCCTGGTTATATTCTGTTCACAGAACAAGTCTTGCTTGAATATAGAGGCCATGAAGTCAACTCTGGACGTTCAAAATTGGAAATAGAGAGAACATAAGTGGGAAATCTCCCTTTCCACATATTCTAACTTAAACTTTTTAAAGTTTATATTATTTGTCCTTACATACACTCTCTTTGTCTACATAAAGTCCTTTAAAGTCAGAAGTATCTTCATTATTTTCTTTTCTTTTGGTTCCTTTGTATGGATGAATTAGATATTCTAGGCTTTTAGACTTGTAGTATTAGCCACAGGGCCAGAGCTGAGTGATAACCAGTGGCAATGGATTGTGTCTGGACACCAGCTCAGATGAAAGCACTGTGATTATTTGCTCCCTTGTCTTGTCTATGCTTCCAGTTCATCACAGTATCAATCACAACAACATTCCTAGCATCAACCATAATAACCTGGCCACAAAACCAGCTACTGACCATCACGGCACAGAAATCTAATTGCAACCTAGGTCCCTAGAAATAAAGAGATCAAAGAACACTCTGGTCAAATGGTAAAATTTCACACCACCACTCCTGTATCAGTTCTGAACTGAAGGCACTTTTAAGATCATAACCTTAACTCAAATTCTTGGATCAAATATTTGGATCTAAACCAGAAAGCTCTCCATTAATATCCTGGAAAATGTATGGTAGGAAAGATTTATGTGCCTAGTGAAGACAATACAGTACATGTTTTCATTTAGATTCATTACATAATAATGTTTTGTATTACAAATGTTTGTAAGTAAGCTCTTACTGGACCCTTATATTTATGAGAACAACATAAACCTTTGTAAATGTTTGATCACTTTTTTATTGTCCATATAAATCAAACTACTCAGGGCAAGGGGTGAACAGATCATCCTGATCAGCCAGTTTCATAAACAAACAGATCCAGGATGCATAAAGGCAAAGTACAGCTTGGCCCTGACCAGCTCCCCTGCAATCTTCTGATTGGGTGTGCATTGTCAGTCTTTCAGCAGGACTATGTCAGATCAGGAGGCACTCCTGATTCCAATGCTGAATCACAAAGTTATTTTACTCCAGAACTATTTAGCACCTCATCCTGTGACTCCCAAGTGCCACAACACTCTTGATGAGCTTCCATCTTTCATGGGGTCCAGGTAACCTTGCATCTTGGATCCTTCAAAACTGCATCTCCCATAAAAGTCAGATTTCTTCTGCTTCCCAGAAATTAATTCTGATGTTGCTTCTCTCGTATCACAGATCCATAAGAATACAACAGTCATGCCAGTTTGCATCACCTCAAGCCATTTTCTAGATGAATGGTGCTCAACATACATAGAATGGGGTAACACACTTTTAGATAAATTAAACATTCCCTCAATCTACTGCAGAATCAAAACAGAACAAGAAACCACTGGGATTTTCTAGAGCAGGAAGGTGTTAAAGGTGAGGGTAATACAATATGCTTTATTCTGGTCTCCATAACTGAATTTCTTTAACTGAATATGCACAACAGCTGAAATCTAACTAGAATAAAAAGATTCATAAACAGTATTCATAAAACTAAGAAAGCTAAAAAGCAACCTGTTTCATGAACTTAAACTAAATAATTTGATCAATCTGTATCTTTTACCCAAGATACCATCATAATAACTTTGATTCCTTCTTTTCTCTGGTATCTCCAAAAGAGAGGATCTGCTGTAGCTGGCACTGTAGCACAAAGGTAAAACAACCAAATCAGAATGTATCAAGAACAAAATTCAACATATACCACTCCTTAGAGGGGACTGATTCCTCTAGCCTGACAAAGACTTTTATTAAAACTGTAGGAACTTTTTTATTTGGGAGATTTCTACTTCTCGGTCAACTCTGGATACAAATCTTAGGTGCGAAAGGACTTTCTCACAAAACTTCAGGACTGTTTTACTCAGGTTCAACATAAATATCCTAAAATCACTGTTGACATTAAAAGTTAAGCAAAAAAATGGTCAAAGCATATGCAGATTGCATAATTCACAGAGATGACTTGTGTAGCAAATCTGCACTTCTTGCCAGTATGCAAAAAATATTTATTTTGTTTCCACAAAATTAGCAAAATGTATTATTAATGGAAAATGACACTTCCAACATTTTCTGGTAGGCACAGTGTATTTAAGAAACTAACTGGGACTAACACAGAAAATGACATTCAGTGATGAAAGATTGAAGGCTTTGCTGAGAATCAGATTATTGCAAAACATCATTTCCTGCACATGGTAAACCAAGTATTTTTGAGAGTCATCCTGTTAGGTAATGAGTATCTAGCTACTAAAACAAAAATCAACAAAAACTTCTATTGAAATTTTGAGTACCACTGAAAAAAAAGCCCCTGATCACACAGAGCTACAATACATTTCATTTATTTGACTGCTAATTAATCAGTTCCGTATCTTCAACTCTAAGGACAAAATGCTGAATAAAATCATGTACCTAGTCAGTTAGCATGATTATTAAATTAATTAAACATTATTAAGCAGAAATTATTTTCCAAGACCAGATCCAAATACCTGAAAGGCTGTTAAGAAGAACAACTCAAACAATCAGTTCTGATCAGATGCATTCCTATTGCAGAAATGCTATTTATAATAGCTATTGAAACAGAATTCCAGCAAGCAAAATACACTAAAGCAGTTACAAATAACTAACAGCTAACACATCAGTTCCACCTCAGGTTGTGAGCTCAGCACTAAAATAAAGCTTATAATCCCATGAGCCCATTCAGTTATAAGCTGCAGGCAGCAAATCAGGTGACTACCAGGTGCACTCCCCATTTGTGAAAAATCAGTACCTGAGAAGGTTTTCTCTACCTCCTTCAGTAGCAATTTAACAGGGCAAACAAAATGCATGTGTTAGTGCTAAAATGGAAGGATGAAAGGCTGCAACAGAACGATGACCCACAGACCAAAACCAGGCTCCTCACCGCAGTCTTAATCAGAAAGTTTGATAAGCATTGCATATGGACGAGGAAGAATCTAAGACAGATGTAGGATAAACTTTGTAAGAAAATAACTGCAACCTTACATTAGTGACCTATTTTCTGAAACCAGCTTATCTTATATTGGATTTCGGTCCTGCTAAGAGTATCAGAATTCTTCAGCACCAAGATAGCTTCCTCACAGGGAGAGCTTGTTTCAGCCAGTGCTGCACAGAACTGTGTTTCAGGTACTGGTTCTCATGCCCAGTGTTAGACAACAGTAGTGTGTGTAGTGTCTGTTAGCTTAAGATGCAGTCACGGAGCTACAAATAAATTGGTTCAATCCCAGCAGCTTCACTTCATTAATGCTAAAGATCGTTGTGACACTAATTGATACTGAGCTTGATCTATTTATCAAGTCTTTTACAAGCAGGAGATGAAGAATTAAAGCCACTTTGTCATTCATGGGACGTGAGCAATAACTACTTAATATTTTGAAGGGATCTTCCTATTGTTTCACAATATACCTTAATTGTATAATGCAATCAATCATAATCCATCACCATAATTCTCCAGTATTTATTTTACAGTTTTATTCTAATGCAGATTTTTAATAAGAAGAGATACTCTCTTTCATCCATAAGAAAAATAATAAACTATTAATCATGATACAGAGAATCTCTCTTAGCACTGACAATGACTTCTTGCTTAAGATGAAGCATTTTCATCAGTGAGCTAGTTGTTATGCATTACCAGCATGTGTGCAGTAGCCTGGCGTGACACCAATTTGCATAATTTCTCTCCTCTAACAGGCTTCAAAAATAATAATAGGCATATGAGATAGAATCCATTATTTTAAACTTACTTCAGCAGCTATCTTCAAGGAGAAGTTATTAAAAGAACCTCTAAAGAATTAAGTTTAATAAACTATAAATGTATTATTTGGGTTGTGCTTTCTGGGTCTATAGCCATGTAAGTTAAATTCTGTAACAAAGACCAAGGCAAAACCACCAAGCAATTGGCTTGACATCTTCCCAGACAAGAGGCAGGACTGGGATACTAAGCAAGCTCATAGATGTTACAAAACTGAGAAGAGCTGCTGACTCCCTCAGAGGCAGGGAGGCCCTGCAGAGAGACCTCAACAAATTAGAGGGCTGGGCAGTCACCAGTCATATAAAGTTCAGCAAGAGAAAGCACCAGGTTCTGCACCTGGGATGGGGCAACCCTGGATGAACAGACTACACATTCTGATATAGGGTCATCAGTGAGAAAGATCTGATTTATCTTTATCACACAAGTCCACAAAATTGACATTCAGGCCTGATGTCCACTAATATAAAAACACATCACCAAAATACTCAGCTATCCCATTAAGTGAAAAGATACAAGCACCCCAGGAGAAACAATAGATGCCAATACTGACAAGAGCAAAAATTCTCAGAGCTTACTCCTGTCAGCTATTTCACACTGAGAAGCACTAATCAATTTCAATTCCTACTGATTCAGGGGATTTGAAGGAGATTAACGTCTCCAAGAGATGTGATCCTGAGGAGAAACAATTTAACAACAACAACAAAATTGCCCATGAACTTTCACAATAGAATTTAAACACCAAATAAAGTACCAAATTGGCCTTTCTCCCAGATTAACTCTTGGGCTGCTGCAGATGGTCTGTAAGAAACTAAAGAGAATGCTTGAACTTAATTTACAAAGAGAAAATTTGACAGGTAAGAATGCTGTATCACACACTGGGTACAATAACTATGACCTGAAATAATCAGCCTTTAGCAGTTCACTAGCAGCTATTTAGTTTTCTTTTATATATACTGTTCAGTTTATGTAACAGCTCTGTTCTCTGTGGGGTTTCAGAACTCAAAACAGAAAAACATTTTGTGATACCATTTGAAAAAACAGAAAAGGAGAACACATAAAATAGTTGTATGTCACCACAAGCAGCACTGAACTATCAGTTAAGGCAGACTAAAAGTAGATCAGATTGTACAGACAATATGACACGGGATCTACTGTATTACATTTTTAACAATGCTTCACCTTCAGCCATTTTCTATCACTTCATATGACAGTGGGTCATTTCCCCTTTAGTAAGGATACCCTTTGCAAATAGCCCCAGTTCCTAACTTATTGTTTAAGCAGAGAGTACCTGCTAAAACAACATAGTTTGAAGCACCATAAAAGCATGATGAGCAAAACAGAAACTGACACTATCTATTTAAGAAGGATATCTTTATATGGTGTGAGTGGTGTGTTGTAATGAGGATGCCCCTTTTACAAGATAGCATTACAAATAGAGCCTACATTTCAAATACAATCCTAGGAGTTTGGAGAACTCAAGAGTTACTCTTGACTAGAATTCACCTCCTGTACTGCAGAAATCATATTTTATATATGCTTCAGGTTCTATTTACAAATTGGACAAACTAGTACCTTTCAACAGTAATACCTTGTATCGAAAGGTGTCTCCCACACAGACACACCAAGCTACAACTCACTACACATTACAGCAATGTCCCACTGCAACAGCCCCTCAGAAGTCTCATCACCTGTTGCCAGGTAACAGTGCAGAGGCAGCCCCATGGTTTGCTGGAAGTGTCCCTTGATGCTCCCAGCACGTACATTTTGGCTTCTCTCGTCAGACATGTGACTTTGTAGATAGCCACAGAGGCATGCTGGCAACTTGTTCTCCCATGCCTTGAAACCCTCAGTTCCATAGCAAGGGTATTTTTAAAGATATGTGTGAGGTGAAATAAATACATGCATAGACTTAACAGGGTTTCTGAAAAAACCTTTACTCTAGCTATTGCAAGGAACATAAATAAACAGTAAAACCAACAGACATCTTGTTTTGATTTCAGTCTCAGCTTCCTGACATCTCAAACTCTTTCAGCTTCTCACTATAACCAGGAGTCTCCAGTCTCTTATTTGAGAGTCATTTAAATGAAATACATTTCTCTCTGAAATACATTTGGTCTTCTTTTCTAAGTCCCTCATCCTGATCTCTGCAGCATGCTGGCTTTTTGTGAAAAGTGCGGATGATTTTCCTTCAAAATGGCTGATAAGAATCCCCTTCCTTTAATCTTCTAGCCTACTTTGCTAGGTCATTCCTCCTCAAACACACTATGTGACCAAAACCTCCCACTGAAGTCCAGCCTCCCAGTTTAAGTTTAAAGTTTGATAATTGATTTGTCACACTGAGTATTCGATCCTTTATTTAATACCACTCAGTCATCAAAATTTAATTTTTCCCCTTTGTTTTCCTTTTGGTTTTTTCTTTTTCCTCTAGCTTTTGGCAGGTGCAAAGTTTATTTCAACCGATCTACAGAAGCAGAAGCTTAAAAATAAGGCAAATAAAACCACATTCAAAATGATGGTTGTAGTCTGATAGATTTACACAAAAACCTACCCAATGTCAAACAGAAATTACATATTGTATATAGATTCCTTTAGTTGTCCCAGTTGTCAATATACTTTTACTATACTCATATTTCTGTAAATGGACTTTCTCCCATCACTACTCTTTACATAATGGAAGGTTTGTTACCCAGCTTAGAAAAACAATGGTTGCATCAACAAGATATTCACTTGAGGGTGTTCCAGCAAAAACAATATATCGTGCTGCATTTTTGGAAATTGCCATATCTGATTTATATCCTTGTGGTATCAATTGCACAAAGCTAATTCTCTATAATGAATTATTTATTTCCTTTAGTAATAGACATCTGAGATAGTAATAAATATTTATATGTGCAGTTAATTCATTAATGAAAACTGAAGTAATTCTAAAATGGGATGTTATTGCAGAGGCATGGGGACCTAACAGTCTGCTCAACTTTTGCGTTAGTGAAGACAACCTCTATGTGAGAAGCAATAGGAGGTGGAAGAAACCTGCTCCTGAAAGCATGATACAGCAATGGGCTAAGGTATCAAGACAGAATATTTTTGGGTCTATCCCAGAAAAAAAAAATCTCACATTTTTCTACCTCTGTTCTCCCAATTTGTAAAATGTGTGGTAACATCCTCTAATCATACTCCTTTGCAATGCCTAGGCTTCTCACTAGCATTCCAGAGAGATTCCTCTTCAGCAATGGAAATGTCTCTTCTTAGACAATGAGTTATCGGTCTGTGCATTGACCTGTGCAACTCCACTATCTTTACAGCATCTAAGAAGTATTTTGGTTTGCTGGCTACCTGAAAGTAGTTCAGCACCATCTATGGATTGCGAGTCTACAGGCACAAATTCCTTCAAGTTAGTTGGCTGTACTGATTTCACCGCGCACCTAAACCAAGTCAATATAAACAGCTAGAAAAAGTTTATTTTCTGCATTCATAGTAAGACAGTGCAGTTTACCAAGGTTTGTAAAGTCAAAAGAAAATAAAAAATTAAAAAAAAAAAGTCTGCATACATTTAGATTCAGATCAGTCTTAAAAGGTCTTATCTAATAAACTCACAGCTCTTTTTCAGCTCATATCCCCCTTCATAATCTGTTCCTGTCTCTGGGGCACCTGCTAAAATACAAACTATGAGTCATTTATCTAAGAAGGCAGTAATCTGTTTGCCCATCAAGTAATTGCTTTCCACCTTCTGGAGAAGGTGACTGCTTTAGGTCTCATGCGAAAAGTCTCACCTACCCCATAACACATCAGATTATTCACATTTGGCTCAACTTCTCACAATCTATTAGTCCATTGTGAAGCGTAACATTAGCTGGAAAATGGCCAAACCTCAGGAAAAAAGGCTTCTTAAATGGTAACATTTACTTCTTATACATTTGTCATGTTGTAAATTCACAACCATCCTTTAAGGAGATACATAAATGGGATCAAGATATGTCTCATAGTTAAATGAGTCTTTTAACCGAAGCTGCATGTGATAATGATGAATGTTGCTGAAGTTAGTGGCCTGGCATGCAATCCTATTTTTGAAGGATGCTGTAAGAAAGCATTTCCAAGGTAAGACTACAGATCCCTTGCCTAATTCAGTCCAGAACACAGGGAAAACACTACTCTCATGAGTTTGGCAGCAGAGGTACTACTGCAAACATGAGGAAATAACAGATCTGTCATGTCTCTGCCTAAGCATGTACTCCACTCATCCAGACCGAGGCACTAACCCATGGACTTGACCTTCTCAATAGACCTTGAGTCTGCCTTGTTCCTCCAGACTGGCCTGGCCCTCACTGCAGTCAGCTGACTGGCTCCCATCCTGCCCCGTGCCTGCCTGGGGTCCTGACAGGATGACCCACGCTCGGCGTGGCCGCGGGCCTGCTGTCTCACTGGCACCCACGGCTCCTGGCTCATCTGCCCTCACAGGGCATTCCAGCCCACGCTGCAGAGTGCCTACTGGTACTCTACTCAAGCCTTTTTTCTACTAGCCTCCCTCAGAACATGCAAAAGCTTGCACACTTTTCAAATCAATGAGCAGTGAGACCTGCAGATCTACAGATCTGTCAGTGTGTATGGGAACGCAAAGCCAGTGAGATCAAAGAACCTGATTAACACATGAGCCAGACACATTTTTCTCATGATCTCTATTTTCACCTTCTAAAAAGGAAGACAAATAAAGATGCACATGCTACAGCATTACCTGGTTATAACCATCAGGGATTACAGACTCTTAAATGAATGTTTACTGTCTGTTTCTTAAGTTAACGCTGTTTCTATAGAAAATACTCATTGAAATAGAAAGGAATGTAGTGTGGAATTTGTTATGCAAATATTTTAAGGCAAGCAAACTCCTTTTTGTATTTTTTTTCTTTTTCTTTTCCTCCTTCACACAGAAAAAGCAAGCATTTGAGGCCATGAGGACATTCTGTTCTTAGTTAAGTAATTATTTAGACAACAAATATTTAATTACACAAAAAGCTACACTGAAAAGTAGAACATTGTTTCAGAGATGGCTTTTAAAAAAAATCCTCTCTCCCAAAACCTAATTTCAAATTTAATAATTTTCTTTCTTCTATTAAATAAACAGCTCCTGTAGAATCCTGGCAATCAGTATTTACTACTTAACACAATTAGTCTTTGCCACAAATGATAAAATTATTCTGATTTGTACGTCTCTGGAATTCATGCAAGAGTAAGACCAAGTTTGAACGCTAACAAAGTATTCTTCTGCCTAATGAAATATTCATACTCATTTGTCATCAAGACTTTAATAAGGAGAAATACAGCCTTCTCACTTCTGTCAGTAAAGGACTAGCAAAGATCTTTCCTTCATTCAATTCTGAATGTCTCCTGAACCACTCCTAATAATTTCCTTTTCCTGTAGAATACAGTACTAGAGATATTTAAAAATTACTTAGAAAGATGACTCCATATTTCAGGTAGAAAAAAAAAGTTAATATACGTGCACCACCCAAAACTTACAGAAGTTTTCACCATTAAAACTTCACACTACCTCTATGTTTACCACATCTCTCCAGACATACCATTAAGATCAGAAAAATCAGATTAAATAAGAACGAAAGCTACACTATAGCATGTAGAGGCAAATATAACAAACCTTTAAGCAGCTTTATCAAGAACCATACCTTGAGGAAAGGCTGCCACCATTGCAATCTTCTTGTCCATAGTGTAGCCTTGAAGGCGAAAATGCTGTTTTTTCTATTTCAGTTCTTGTAGAACTAATCAGATTGCAAAACATGTGCCTCTGCACACAGAATTTTTACATGTGGAAAAAATCACCCTAATTTAAGAAGGGGAAAGTGGAGTGTGGACTCCACCACAGCTGTTTACAGGGAAATCACTTTATCTGATTTAACAAGTGTTCCTTGTATATGTTTCATCCCCCGTCTTTCAGCCTGTCACAAAGAGCATTCACTTTCCAGCTGAGGCAGTGGATGAATTTTCTATTCCAAAGGCCTTTTGGTGGATTGGTCAAGAGGTGTTCTTTTCACAGTAGCCAGTTTGTTGCTATGAGGGAACATGAAACCAAACACATTTTCTCTGGAGTGCTGCTGAATTCTGTGAAGTTCTCAGTTGAGCAACCTTAAGCCATCAGAAATCACCATATTACCAGCTTTTGCTGAGCTATTAAACCAGTTAGTTTCTCTGTTACATGTTACAATATCTATTATTATGGTCAGTCACCAGAGTCCTTCACTCTTGAAACTGGAAAGAGGTCAAACTATCGATAACTAGTGAAAAGCAACTTAGCCTTACATGAATCATATATGACATATTTCTTTAGTTTATTCTTAACTGACTTCTGCAGAGCCTCCAAAACTTCTGCCAGGATATAAATTGCTTCTGGAGCTATAAAACAAACATCAGCAAGGGAGTTGCACTGACATGACTTTCCAACACATTGGCAGTTGTTAAATTCAAGTTACTTTAACACCAGCCCTTCCTCCTCATTTGATGACAATATACATGGTTTTCAATACAGCAATCAGTTTAGTTTTATAATCATTTTTCACTAAGACAGTGTCTCGCCACAAACCATGAGGCATCATACTAGATACAGCTTATAAGCAAATTGCTTACCTTTCGGCATACTTAAAATGTTCATTACAAAACAATGTAAGATCAACAGCTGAAAAACATCCTTCTAATTTAACTAATAGGGAACTTCCCCCATTAACATGATTTTTAATGATTTTCCAAAAGTAAAAAAGATAAAGTACTCTTAACTTTAAATATTCTTAACTTTTGAAGATACACTCTTTTTCCTTGCATTCATTTTTAATCACGTGAGGTTTTTTGAATTACGTACTATATCTGCTGTATTTATCTCATCATCTCTCCTGGCTTGCCTCTCAGAATCATTAATTCAATGCTCCATCTGCTACAGTTGCTCATACCACAGATGACATTTATGTTAGTTTTGTTTCCTCAGAAGAAAATGTATTAGAAAAGGTAGTCTGACAGGTCTTTATATCCATTTCACAGGCTAAACACAAGTTATAAAGATCATCCATGTAACTATTGACAGAAATGATGAGAGAACAAGTGGAGACAACAAGATGTGCACCAAACATGCCTTCTTCTTGCAAGTGAATCAGAATTAATCGCATCTATCATTCACCCTTCCAGCAGGTTTAAAACACAGTGTAAAAAATAAACCGGGAGACATGAAAAAGGCCATCCCACTCTACATGTTTTACAACTCCTCCTGCTTTATGTACTAATTTATTTCCCATATACGCAGGAAAACTGCTATCAAAGGCAAAATTGCATTCTTGCAATATCAGAAATAAGGCTTTTAATTTTTTTCTTTTGGAAGAGATTTAATACCAATTCTATAGAGCAAACAGAATGATGTATCAAGTAGCTCAGTGACAAGTTGTATGGACATACAACAACGTGACAGGATTGTCCATGGCAGAGAGGATGGCAGTGAATATTAGTCACATCCAGACTGTCCAGTATTGAGAGATCAGAAACTTGAAGAACCCTGAAGGAGAACATCTTCTGCTCTCCTTACACCTCCAGGTTTTAATACTTTTTTAAGATATTAAAAAGCATGCAGTAACTGGGACAAGAAACTTTGCAACAATTTCTCCTTTTTCTGAATAAAAAACCTCACCTATATGGAATAACAGTGTTTAAAAATGTGGTTTTCCAAACAAATGCCTCAGTAGGATGACAGATTCTGCAGTGAGCTGCTAAGCATTTGCACGAAAATAATTTTCTACCATCAGGCAGAGTCTTGGTATGTTCAGAGGACTGACCTTCAGGATGCCTTAATCCTACAGGCAACCTTTTCTCTGAAAAATCACTGCACCACACTAAGCTCCTTCTTCATTTCCATTTTTTCTTGTTAATAGTAATTCTTACTTTGTGTTAAAATTTTGTATATATTCTGTACATACTTAGAAACAATAAAAAAAAGGAGGGAGAGAGAGAGGGAGAGGGGGAGAAAGAGAGAAAGAGACACAGAGAGAGAAAGAGTTACTGAAAATGTTTGTCCTGTCTGTCTTTCAGGCCCAAATTAACCACAGCTCATTTCTACCCTTCTGTTCATGCTAGACTGGGTAACAGAGAAGAGCAGAAGAAGGAAGACCATGGAAGAGATGAGAACTCTCAACAGAGTTGGTCACCAAAAACTAATAGAACAAATTATTCTTACAGCGAACTACCATGAAGCATTTCCCTCTTTCTGCCACATTTGCACAATGCCTAAGCTGAGGGTAGAAGTAACAGAGAACACTACTAGAAATCAGAAAATTTTCCACCTGGAAGAGTTGAATAAATTCTGCTTGTGCAGAAATGTATTTAGGAAACAAAATAATGGATGGGATTTTTCTTTTTCCAAGAAGTGGTCAAATGTAAAGACGAGATTCCCTTTGGGATCAGGACCACTCTTCTAGTTCTATACCTACCCAGGAAATCATAATGAGTGGACACAGCACTCTTCCAAACTGTTTGACACAACATTTTCTGTTGTTTCAGATTTCAGTGCCAGGAGAAAATGTTCCTTAAATATTTCTGTATTTTCCTTTATTATCCACAAAAAAGTGCCAGAGATGCCTCTACCTTCTTGTATCTATTTTTACATACAAGATGCCATTTCCATATGAATCTCAGATCTCAATTTAGTGTCTGCTTACATCTGTACTTCAACTGCCCATGGTAAAACAAGCCACCTCCCCTTTGCAAGATACCTCGCCCACTGCAGGAAATTACAGTCTTTACCAAAACATTTACAATATGCTGCTTATTAGTGACACAGAGTCCTTCTAAAAAACTGTTCTACAAAAAAATTCTATCTCCTAAAGCCACAAGTAGAAAATAGAACACCTGGAACAAGGAAATGCAAGACTGTAGTTAAAGAGCTCTATTTGAGACCCACACACCTAGGTCCAAATGTAAGAAAAAGGAAAGGCTGGGGAGGCAGCAAAGGTAAGGCACAACTGCATACCTACAAGTTCAGTACAGCCTCCATTGTAGAGCCAGAAGTGTGTCAAGGATAGAGTAGAAGATTTACTTGGTGCTATGACAATCTGATACACCTTGGGCTTAGGGCAGCCTTACCAGTAAAGGTATCATCCCTGCATTCCACAAGATCCTCCACATAATCCCCAAAACATTTATATGTTTTCAAGTCACAAAGCATTTTGGAGAAGCTGTGGCATATATTACAAATCACTGTGCATTCTATAGCTATATCTATCTTGCAAAAACAGCTTTGTCAAGGACACAGACATCTGCTAGCTAACAGAAGTCAAATCTTTTATACACATGGATAACTGCATATCTCTGCAAAAATTGTGCTAAACTAACTATATTTTGTCTTGCAAGGGTGAAGTTCACCTTAGCGCGACAGTGCCAACTGTCTTCTCATTAGCTCCATTATCACAATGACCTAAAAAGAGCTATTCCTGTTACTATACACAGACACAAGTTTTCCATGCAAGAATTTTGGGGTTTTTTAAAAAGAGCTAACATTTATGATGTACAAACCCTTAGCTGGAAGTTGTTACCTACAGCATTAGTATTTTCAGTGAATTGATTTTGCTTTTTAAAATTTTTGATAATGAAATACTCAGGTTTCATTTCACAATAGGTTGACACTGACAGGGCCATG
Organism: Phainopepla nitens; assembly: GCA_013400175.1. Classification (NCBI taxonomy): domain Eukaryota; kingdom Metazoa; phylum Chordata; class Aves; order Passeriformes; family Bombycillidae; genus Phainopepla; species Phainopepla nitens. Next base: position 385,753 of record VXBQ01005792.1, read on the forward strand.
AATCCTGATGAGAAAGAAAGCTACCATTTTATTACTTTGGCAAAGAAGCCAGGCAGGGAAAGGTATACCATGAGTCAATTCTTCAGACAGGAGTTATAATGAAAGCAGGAGAGGCTGCACTCTTCACAATCCATCCTTTCTTATTGTATCAAGGTTGTAAAAGCTTATTCCTCCTCCAATACTCTAGGCACTGCCCCACATCATAACTATCAACACTACAAACCCATAAGTCAAACCTAACAGCCTTTAACGTGAGGTTTGCAACAATCACTCTTTTGAAGGAAGCCAATAAGTAAGGCCAGTAGAAACTAAGCACTGAATTTTCTTTCAGAGGTGAGACTGAAGAGTTACTTAAAAAATATACCTAAGAATTTTACCAGTCATTGAGATTTGTATTTCATCATGCTACATACCGCTCAGGTCAAAAGTGTCTCTCTAGCAAGCAGTTTCTGAAGAGCAGCAGAAAGAGAAGGGGCTGGGGAAGCCCAAAATGGCAACGGCAGTTCTACCCTCAGGGAATGTTCATGAATGGAATTACACCCCTAGTGCAATCTATCAAGTACAGCTGGGCTGTTACAGAAACTTATGAAGGCCTCATTGCAAAGCAACAACTGTCAGTAACTGTTACATTTAATTACATGTCCTCCATAACTGTCACAGTGTTCTTGGCATTAAGATGAAATCAGGAATCAGCTATTTTGCCCAGCTCAATAGCTTCATTTCATTACATGAGGAAGAAAAAAAAAGAAAAAGAAAAATATTAATAAATTCAGCTCCAAGCAGAGGAACAGTCCCCAGCATGTTAGGAGAATGAGAAAAGAATTTGTCTATTTTGTGGGAGTGAGTCAGAACAACACATTTAGTTTTTCTTCAGGGTGCCACAGATGATGACATTTGAAAACTTTCTTACCTGATCCAGTTTGCTTCAGGACTTGCTGTGTTCTCATCTGTTGCAACAAGAAACAGAAAAAGCAAAAGCTTGAGAGTTTTCAAGACACTTGAGATCTTTGGCACTTTTCCAGATATTTCAAAGTAGCAGACTACCTAAGCTAGCAGTTGTTACAAACTTGACTGCATTACAATTCTATTCCAAAGCTGACTAACAACAAAAGAGAATAGATGAAAAACTGAAGGTTGCATTCCCTACCTGACATAGCTCCTGTTAGCCATATGCTCAACTCAGCAAAAGGTACTGTCTCTCTGAGCAATAAACCTAGAATAGGCAAAGGCTGAATTATTAACAAGAACATGAGGAGGCCTCAAAAGCACACGATGAATGAAACAGAAATACAAAGCTTACAGTCTGATTTAGTTTGTAAAGGAAACTTAGCTCAGTTGATCTATTTTGAACACAAAATGGCACATGGAAAGAAGCAGGATGGTGTTTCATTGTAATGCAGAGGAATAGTGAACACAGTCCCTTAAACTGTCTTCATACCAGTCTCTCACGATGTAGAATTTGACTGAAATGGAAAAACCTGATTTTTATTATATGGTGGTTATATACATTCCTATTCCACTGGTCACCTCTTTTTGCAGTAATTAACTGCTAATGTGCTTCCAACACTCTGTTTTGGCCTCCAGCTTTTTGTACCAAACACTGTAGATGTGCTCTTCAAGCAACTTACAACTGCACTGATACAGTTTCTAGGCTCATATTGTATTTCAGGTTTAAAACTGGGTCATCCAATTAACTTTGAATATGGCACAGCACAGCAGGAATGAAAGCTATGGATACCTGGGCAAAGGCTAGAACTTCTTTTACATAACTTTGTATCTTTGAATACTGCTGACAGCAAACAGAAAGTACCAACCAACCTAAGAAACCTTGCCAGGAGAAAAGGAGATACCGACACCGATTTCTCCTCTCAAGTCAGAATTTTCTAGTTCCTTTGTATTCTGTTCTGCAGAATTCTTCTTATTACTTTCAATGCCATGAAGCAGACATCAATGATTAGGACAGCATTCAGAAAATGACATTATCTGTTCAGCCACTTCATACTGTTTCATTTAGATGTTAGGTTCCTAATTCTAAGGGTCGGAGACATAGGACTCATCTTAAGTGTTCAAATGGGAATATCCACATAGAAGTTGGACATTTAAACTGACATTCATAACAGTGAGAAAATAGGACCAGCATATGGAGCCTGGAGGGGAGCATCACTCAGGAAAAGAAAGTCTTTTTCTGCATGGTGCCTCTGAGAAACTGGGACCAAGAGATTTAACTTCCTTACTAACCTCCCCTTACTTGGAATCCACTTTCTTTCTTATACCTTAATCTCAACTCCCTCCAGGTTTGAATCTCAGGCAGCTAAAAGTAAAGTGGCTGGTTCCCACCTTTAGACACAAAAGAAGATGGACAATTAGTTCCTGAATTACAGAGATTAATATTAGTTCCAGGTACATACAAGGCAGGAGATACTATCTGCTTTACAGAGTTGACCTTGCTATTTAACACACTATTTTCAGTCATTGCACACAATGTGGGAATAGTAATTCAGCTCAGATTAAATACAAGCAGATTTTTTTTTTCCATCAAAATGCCCAGCTTAATACATTGTTGAAGCTCTCAGCCCTGAACACTGACCCCTCTGGAAATGATATCCCTTTCAAGCATTTCAGGTTGTGTACCACAGAAATCTCATGGGCTTACTACAAGCACTGCTCTGTGAATTGGAGGGCTAAACAAACCCCTGTTATTTCTGCTGCAGTAGCGGCATGAGACTGAAGAAGATGAAATTTTCTAGTAAACTGTGGAAAGTGTGTGTAAAGTGAGAAAATTCAGAGCAAAACAAAAAAACCCCAAAACATGTCCATGCAGAATATTAGGAAAACCGTTGCTTGAAGAGACTGACAGCAGTAATTATACCATTATTTCAAGTGGGCTGAACATATTCCACACTCTCCAGTGTACTGGACACACCTCTCTCCACAGTCAGTATCCTACCATGCTTCAGGAGGTGAATTAATTTTCCTGAATCTTCATCTATTTCATAAAAAATACTGTAAAATTAGTTTAGTCCACTGTTTTCATACATGTAGTTCTGCAAATGTCTCCTTTTTCCACATACAGTATCAATACTCTCTCTCCACACAGCAGGATAAAGGCCATGTCTGAGGAAGAAACTAGATGAGGGGTGGAGAAAAAGAGGACCAGTCAGCAAGAAGTTACTGATACGACTCATTCCTTGCAAAGCAGCAGCACCAGCGAATGAAGAATGTCATACTTCCTCCCCCCTCACCACAGGCCAATTCTCAGCTGTGTTCAGCACATCTTTCCCTACTGTGTAGCATTCAGATGAAAAAGCTCAGCCTTATACTGTCAGTCATTTATCCCAGAGCAGTGCCATTTTAGCTGCAGCCATACAGCTTTTCAGCTTTGGCAACAGGAAAGCATGGTGTTATACAATGCATTATTCAGAGAAGTTCTCCTTCCCAGAGAGGGAAAAATTCCTTGCAGTGATTTTGCAAAATAAACAACAAAAGTTTCTCCAATTATTTTCCAGATTTCTGATGTGGCACAGTGTTTCCTCACCATTTATGTCACATGTTCAACTCCCAAAACAAGAGCTGTGCAGAGATATGAAAGATGCACAAAAAGCAGAGCAAGTTAGGAAGGAACTAGCAGACTGATTTCGTGCATTTTATTTAACTGTCTCCATTTCTACCTAAAGAGGAGTTGCCCCACTGTCCACAAACAGGAATGGATGGTTCCCTCAGCTGCACACTATCACCCCCCAGGTGACATCACCCTCACTGTGCACTCTTCTTGTCCTTCAAGATTCTCCCGCTGCAGCTCCCTTAGCTTCTTCCTATCACCTCTCTCCATTTTAGGAGCTACATGGCTTTATCAAACAGCAGAGACATAATCTATCACAGCAAATGAGTCCTCATGTTGGATTCCTCAGGTTAGCACTACGAGGAATATGCCTCCACATTTTCACCTGTAATACAGGAGTCTTTTCTAAAAATGCTACACTGAACTTGTGTCCTGGATGATTGCCAGCCCCATTGCATCTTGTTTATTCTGCTGCAGTACAGTTCGGTTTAAACTCACAAAAAGGAATTAAATAGTAACAACAAAAGAAAAATTCCAATTGAATGAAGTGCTGATTCTCCCTGCAGGTGCAGAGCATTCCCAACTTCCGTACAGCAATCAAGCCCAACACATCTTTCCGTTCCCTGGCTCTATATTACTGAAGTTCAGCTGTACAGTAGACTGTAAAAAGTTTAGTGTTCACCTGTCCAGTTATGCTCAGGGTTTGTATGAGGCTTTTTCCCCCTTTCTCCTTTTCTGTTACTGATCTATAGGCCCTCCTCCCTTGTATTTCCTTGGATTACAAGAATTCACTTCTAGAGGTGGTAAATTTGTAAAAACTAATGAGAGAGAAGCTACAGGCACAGAATGTATCTAAGTGTGTTCACATGACAACTTAAAACTACGGCTAGGTTAAAAAAACCTCAAACAACAAAAACCACCAACCAAACCTTTAAGCAAAACAAAAGCAAATCATTATGATAACTTCCAGGACTTCAAACCCCCTTCCTATACACAAATGTTCTTTGATTATGCCCACAGCACTGCACAGTGCATCAGCACTCGTTTCACTACTCCTCTCTTCTCCAGTTTGTCAGTGGCTAGAAGGCTGGTAATGACAGTAACTTCTGTCTCTGCAACACAAAATGTTTCTCGTCCCCAAACAAGCCTGCACTCAGGAGTCCCTTGTTAGTGAGCCTCTCCAGGCATTAGCACAGCAAGAATCATTGTCTTTGTCCAATGAACTTTTTATTGTGAAAGCATTTGGCAAAAACACTGCAAAACCAGTCCTGCAAGTTCTTAAAGCAACCAAATAGCCACTGCACTGCTAACTAAACCCCTTCTTCTCTGCAGCCAAAAAGTCAATAATATAGATATAATATTTCTTCTAATCAAGGATTTTGGATGGTACTGGATCATTTACTCACTCTGCACATACATCAACAGGGCAGCACACAACGCCGAGGAAAGAATCACCCAGTGCCCTCTCTCCAACGTGCACAAACGCAGGGCTGCAGATAATGCTCCTGCAGCTTCCTAACTATGTCAGGAACACCACAGAGCAGCACACAGCAGCACAGAAGTTCATATTTTCCCTGTTTCTTAAACAATCCATTTGCACTCAAACTGACTTTCCATTTCTAAAAGGGTCTGAAATGGCTTTTAGAAATCTATATCCAGCTTGACTCCTAGCCAGATTACTGTATGAAAATCTTAGCCCAAAGGAAAAATAGCTCTGCTTGGTTCAAGCCACATTTTTCTTGTTTGAATAAAACTTGGGTGAACTTTATTTTTGTGCTACAATGTCAATAATTAACACCAGCTTGGATTAACATTTGAAGGATTGAATTATATAAAGCTAGAATATTACTACATTACGGTTTGAATTGGAAGACATTTTAAGTTAGCCTTATCTCAATCTGCATGCAGCATTGTCTGCATAACAGTACCTCTCCTTTCTTTTGCTAATAATTGCATACCTGTATGCACCCAGCAGGAAGACCTGCTTAAATGAATTTATCAAGTGTTATCATAGTATTTGCAATGTATATTATTACTACTGGTCGCTTAAGGAAATACTATACACTAGAGCCAGAAGTATTCAGGGAACTTACAGAAACTTCTTCGGTTATTCATGGCCTTGTCCCAATGGGCCTGAATCCCGTGTCACGCCTACTTACTTCTTGCCTTGTAGTATCTTCTACCATTTTTTATCATGGAGATTCTTTTTTCCTGAGCATTCCTTACCTATGATTTTGGAAAAACAGGTACAGCTGGTCGCCCCCTCGGAGGCGGGGTACCGCACAGCCAGTGCTCCCAGCGGCGCTGCCACCCTGTCCCCGGGCAGCCCGGACCCACCTCAGCGGCGCTGAGGCCGCCTCCCTTCCCCGCCTAAGCCCGCGGGGCTGAGAGCAGACTTGGGGCCGAGAAAGGCTCCCGGCGGCAGTGCCGGCAGCGACTCGCTGGAGGGGACAACCCCTGCGCGGCTCTGAGCGCCAGAGGGCTGCAAGGCAAATGGCGAATGCAATTTCGCAGCCCCTCTCGGCTGAGGCGCGACCCTCACCCCAGCCGGCGGCGGGGCGGCCCCGCAGGGCCGGAGAGCTGGCAGGAGCTGGGCACACCTGAGAGACAGCGTTCTCTCTGTTTCGGCACGGCTAAAGAGCCGGGACAGCGGCCACTCGCCCGCCCGGGCCGGGCGCTGAGGGGACGGCGGCCCCGCACTGAGCCGCGGCGGGGGCGGTGCTCGGCCCCTCAGGGCGGGCGCGGCCCGGGGGCTCCCGGAGCGGTGCCCGAGGGAGCAGAAGGGTCATGTTTAGTGAGCTTTTACAGAAATAGAGCCGATGCGTAGATGGGCATAACTAGCAGCATAGCTGGGAGTAAACGCCTCAGTCCGCTCTGTGCATTCAGTTCATTGTGGAAAACAATGAATTGCGAGCGCAGCTCCATCTGCGCTCTGAGAAATGGGTCTTGGTGAAGGAAACGGTTTTATGAAACATTTCTTCCCCTTAACGTGTGAGGACGGGGGAGAACGCCCGTCTTTGGGCTTCTCCTGTTGTACCTATTTGACTTAACTCAGATCGGTCATACCCATTTTTCAGGTTGATTGATGAGAAGAAATTCAGGTATGTATTTCTCTTAGACACTTTTCCTTGTTTACAAAAAATCTTTAAAAACCGGGAGGTTATTCTTTTGCTCGATATGCCGATGCTTTTTCCAACCGAACACAGCACGGGGGCTCCCTCTCGCTCAGCTTCCTGCACCAGTTCTCTCTTTGCGTTTTGCCAGCCCGTCACGACCATCCTCTGCTTCTTCCATCGCGGCTGTAGCTGGACCTGCCTCATTCCTTGTGACAAAGAGAGAGCGATTGCTCTATTCATCAGCTTCGACAAGGGCTGACTCACTCCACAACTCCCAATACCACTTCAAACATGGTATTCATTTTCATCTGTATTGAGCAAGTACGCTGTAAATAATCTTCATTATTAAAAAAAAAAAAGAAAAAAAGTATGAGAGCTTTGTATCCATAGATCTTTTCGTATTTATTTAGGTGCAAACTTTAAAGACTGAGGACCAGAGGCTTTCTCTGCAAAACTCTTTCAGCACCACCTTTACCAATTGCTGTACCAGTGTTGTTTTAACAACTTTCTAACAGTGAAACTACCATCATTATGACCAAAGTGCAGTAACTTATTTTACCATTCTCTTGACTAGTGAACTCTGTGGTTTGTAATCTTATAAACACACTTTCCCCCCTACCATCCACATTTTAATAAATTACATCAAGATAATCCTTTATCAAAACTGAAAATAACTCATGTCAAACCTTGATTCAGATAGTCAGTAGAAAATGTGAACCCTAAGCATTTTCTCTGAGTTTAGCCCATTACAGCATTAGAAAGAATCTGAGGTGATACAAGAGTCTCTAAAGTTTTGCTGAGCAATGCTCCATTTCACACTATTGTTCTGTTGAAATTTTGTATACAAATGAAATGAAATGTAGTATACAAAGTCTTCATCATAAGCCATTATCTTCTCTTTCTGTCAGCAATTGTAAAATCACAGGATCACACTTGGAAAGAAGGATCACTGAGCCCAACTCCTAAGTGAAAGGCCCTGTTGTATACAGAATTATAGAAACATTATGGCAACAAATTGTAATATAGATAGCAAATAGTAATATTGGACACACTTCTGACCATCAAAAGGCATGTCCAAGGTGGATCCAAATGTTTAATCCTATATGGCTTCAGTTTACAGAAATTATACTTTAAAACATCAGTTATGCATGAGGTTCTGAAATGTGAATATTTCTTACTGTATAAGAAGCACCAAGATTCAGAAAAATTAACGTCTTTGTGCAGTATTCTGCATGTATGCCTCATGTACTCATCATTATTCTCACAAATTCTTTGATAATCAAATCTAGAAGCTCTAGGTATTCCCACATTTTTCCCAGATTCTTATGTTAGTTTTTAAACCATAGGAATTTCCTCATTTATTGCTACGTAGTTTTGGCTCATGCAATCTAGACCTTTGTGAGTTCTGTTACAAAACTAATTTGTTTCATAATTTTCTTTATTTCTCTTCCTGTAACTACTTGTTTTGCTCTGATGCTGATGGGTTTTTAATCCCTTTTCACTAGGTCCTTGCTGTCCAGCTAGAATTGTGTTTCCAAACATTGCCAGCCTGTTCAACACACCTGTTTACAGTCAGGGTACAGTCACAATGGGAGACTAAACTGGGTTGGAGCTACACAAGTGCTATGCTTATATCCCACACTGTATTTCCAAATACACAGCAGTCTTCCATGATGCAGCAATTTGCATTGCAGTGGCTTTGCAAGCATAACTGAACTTCACAACTTGCCAATACCGTCATCCATGAATCACTGAAATACCATAATACAGAATTTGAAAAGGCAGCTAATTTATTTCAATTAAGGATTAAAACAAAACAATAAAAAACCCCCAAACCCAATCCAATCCCCCCTTATCTTAATCCTAACTTCTGCATTTCAGCAGGAAGAAATATCAGATCTCATAACACTTCAATTTTTGTAATGTTATATAGGGTAATGTTAGTGTTTGCAGTAATGGGAAGACTTGTCCATCCTAAACTACAATTTACAGGAACGTTGCTTATTTTGAAGCCAGACAGAAACAAGCCTTATTAAAGTGCAGCTGGTAGTTTTTGTTGCTTGCAGATCTCAGGCAGAATAATAACAGCTCTTAATTGTTGTAGTACTTCTGATTGTAAGCGCAATAATGATAGATTGGATAAGAGTCTCTGAAATCAATGGAAGTAGTGAGAAAAATACTGGAGCTTTATGCATATATGCAAAGATGATTTAAAGAACCCAACAGCTGCAGAGTCTTCAGATAAGGACCACAGAAGTGCAGCAAAACGACACAGGCAAGTAGCCCAGTACTAAAGAGTAAATACACTTGCATCAGGAAAGAGCAGAGGAGCAGGTCAATAATATAACAGTTCAAGCCAAGACTGAAGTGCAAGGTACATAATCACAGTTCAACCCTTACAAATCACAAGCACAAACTGCAGACCTCAGGCAGACACCTGGAAACAGAGGCAGGGAGATGGAATGCCTGGTGTAGGGAGAGCAGTGAAATGTAAATAGCATTGCTGAACTACAATGACTTGGAATTATAGTGGATTCATTCCTGACTAAACTCCAGACAAAGGTGACTCAAAGGACTTTTTTCAAAGCCAACAACAAAACTGCACATAGAAGAGCCTACACACTGTGTGTATATATATATATATATATATACACAGATACCAATAGCCAGAGAGTCTAGCCAGCAATGTGTACCACACTTAATGGTACCTCATCTGTTCTGTAATGAAAGTCACAATACTCAAATACTATAAAATTACTCTTTATTCTGCAGAGCTGGGGTGTGATGCTTCCAAGAGTAATCCTTACTCTTGCTTTGTGAAGCTTTCTTCACAGAAGCAGCAGTAGTGTAACTGGGAGTGCCATTACAACATCTCATAGCTAATTATTATTTTTAAATTATTATCACAGAATCACAGAATATCCTGACTTGGAAGGGATCCACAAAGATCACAGAGTCCAACTCTCAGGTCTGCATAGACCATTCCTATGTGCCTGTTGCTGTGTTTAAATCTATGCATTTACCCTTAGTGGATGAACATCTGAGCAACTGAGCGTCCTGTATCACTCAATGCTCGGTCTGAGCACACAGGGTATTAATAAGAAGTTTGGAAGGTGAACTTATCCAAATAACTAAAGTGCCTTCTCCTTACATTTTCCCCACAGGCAACATTTTACCCCCCTATAGTACAGAAAATTAGAAGCTGCAGAGGAAAGAATAAAATGAGATGATATTTCGCATTAAGAATATCTTATGCAAATTCCCTATTATGCTGTACACAATAGCAGTGCTGGGTAAGATGTATCTACAGTTCTTTATTTGGTGCTTTTCTTTTTCCAGCTAATGAGTTTCCTTAGTATTCAAAATCCATCTTTGCTGCCACATGCTTACGAAGGTAAATCACTTGAATGGGCTGAGCTTTCTTCTATTTATTGTTGCTAGGGAACCACCTTGGTATTCACACACATAACATGTCTTTTGACATATGTTTCAGAGGACAAGATGAAACACAGCTGTGCAATATACAGTGAAAAAAATGAAATGTACTGCAGCATTCTTGGAAATATTCTCCCACAGAAGAGCACTGCTACCGTAGTACCTTAGCCTCAGATTGCTGTGGATTTCTAACTTGTTTGTTTAGACAGACTGGAATTGGAAAATTACATGCAGTAATCGGATTAATAGTCCCTAATTTTGCCCAGGATTAAAACAGAAAGAACACCGGACCGTGAATTAAGTGTTGCTAAAATAGCACCCTTCTATTTTTTTTAAAAATACTCTTGTATAAGGGAAGTGTTCTGTAGGAAGTCTTGCTATTAAGATATATATCTAAAAATACCAAGTCCAAGTAGGGAGAAAGTGGAAGTGTGAGCCATTTCTGAATAGCCAGGTATCTGAAGGTTATTTGAATTACATCGGTCACCTGCTGTGAGCATTAGTCATACAAATACTGCACTAAGTACTGAAAGGCAGTAAGCTTCTTTAACTCTCAGTATTTATTTCTTATGATAGCAGCTTTTGGCAGGACAAAGAAGATGATGTAGAGATACTGAAAAGGTATTATTCTGTCCAGAGTCATGTGTGACTATGGGAAACAACCCCATTTTAATTTCCTGTTGATTTTGATTACTGCCAGCATATCTGTGTGAGGAGGGACATTTGAGGTTGAAGGCAGCAAAGTTTGAAAAAAATGCAAAAAGCATGAACATGAAAAATGAAAGAGCCATATCTTGCTTAAGTTCTGTGTGCACAAATATATTTATTGATGATGGAAGACCCTACTACCTGGATTTGCTCGAATACCAGTTGATCTAACATTATAGAGCAGCACTTACTGATCCCAACAGGAGGTGGTGTTCCCTGTCTTAAAGGAGCTTACAAGCAGAGACAAAACAAAAAGGATAAACCAGACAGCTAGAGAACCTAAAGGAAACAGTACTTAACAGTCCCTTCAGCTGCCCTGAAGATCTTAGTTTACCAAACCCTACATGTCTGTGTTTTATATGATGTATATGTTTACACCAGCATTGTCACCAAGTACCTTGTTGCAGAGCTGAAATTTAAACACCAGCTCCATACGAAACTCTCTGGAGAACAATGGGAAATCGTACTTGAACAAAGGCAGTTTCTTTTAGGGCCTGTGGAGATACTTGGGAAAAATGCAAAGTTAGTTTTAAATTTTCAAAGCTGATGTGTGACTAATCTAAAATGACCAACACCATAGAGCATGAAAGCAGCCAGAGTCTCTACAAACTAATTTTCAAGCTGTGACCCCCTGGCTATCTCTGCATTAAGCACTCTGAGAAAATGCAATTTATTTGCAAAGTATTGCTGTACAGTTGCAGAGGGCTCTCCAGCTGGTTTAAGCTTCTTTTGTTGTGCAGTACTACACAAACAAAGCAGTTGCATATACAACATGGAGACAACAAAGGAATGAAAGACAGGAGAGATCCAGTTTTTCAAGGAAACAGAAGGAAAGTAACACTTTTCACAGCAAACTCTATTAGTGGCTTCAATAGCAAGGTGCAAAGTATATTCCTTGACACCTGAAAAACAAAGGCTCATTATCTCCTTTAGATATTTGCCAGTATTACAAGTAATCCCTGAGAACATGTTGTTCTGATTTGGCAAGTGCTTCAGTATGCAATTGTATTCTACTTTCAAATGTGACCCATGCACTTTTGGTCACCAGATTTAAGGCTAAAATGTAGGGACAATGAATATTTTAACTATACTTTTCTCAGTATTGGGCATGAAGAATACTTGGATTTTTCCAGCTCTACTTTCTGAAGGTTATCTTGCTTTGTTTTATTATAACATTAAAAAAATAATCCAACCATGAGGAATAAGCCCAGCATAGTTGTTTTCAATCAAAATTATTAAAAACTTAGTAGTAAAGAGTCAAAGGTATCCTATAATGGGAAATGTATTAGACATTGCACTAGGAGAAGAGGCAGGGTAAGCTACAAGGCTGAACTCGCAGCAGCTGGGACTCTTCTCAGTGTAAGAGAATTTGCAGGGAATCTACTGTCCATCTGAGTAAACATGCAAGCAGGGGCTTGGGCAATGTGCCCTACCAAAAGGAGACATTCATCAGCCCACAGTACAGATCTCACTGGCAGCAGTGAGCAATCTCACTCAAACAAAAACAAACTCAACACAAAGTGTCACACAGAGCCAGCCTCCTCTGATTACACGCACTTCCTTATATCCTGTGGTTGGTAATTTAGAGCTGTGAACCTCCACAGGAAAATATCCTGTTTTTAAAAGAAAAATGTAATTTCCTTGTGAAATACGGTGAGTTATAGAAGATTCCTACTGCAGGGGTGATGAAAACATTCATTACAAATTTCAGGCCACCACTGAAAAAGGAAAGACACTGTAATCCAAAGGTCAAGGCTGAAAGAAGACTCTTCCAACAAATCCCTCAAAGGTAAAAAGAAAAGAAAAAACTTAATACATAAATATTACATTCATCAAATTGAAGTAAGTTATTCCAGAAACAGACTTGACAGAAAAGATCAAGCAGTACTTTCTCAGAAGTAGTTTCTCAACTCAGCAATTTAACTTTAGCAGTTTGCAGCAACAATGCTGGAATAGCTGGAATATACTTAAGCGCTACTTTAAGCACTATAGTTATGAGTAAAATAATCCAAATTACTATTGCAAAATACATGACTAAGTAACAAATTAAAACACATACCAGGTTTACTATCTATGCAAAGTACTTTGCATGCATAAGGTTTTAACATTTAAAAAACCTGGCTATTGGGTGGAATTCAGTGTCATTTTGGATTACTGTGGTAGAGAGAAAAAATTTCATGAACACACAGAGTGACAGTAGACTTTTATTAACATATCTTACAATGCCAATTATTGTATTTCTAGTTTTGTATTCTTCTGATGTATTATAAAGACTGATTTAGAGTCTACAGTAATGTACTGTACTTAAATGATCATTCATACAGGATATCACACCAGAACATTTGAGTAATACACGCACACACCACTCTAGTTTGGACCTGTTATTTTTCAAGGTTAGCTTAATAAAGTAGGATTTTAAAAGTTATGGGGGAAATAAAAATTCTTGTTTAGCAGCATGCAAGGATATTCAAGTACAATTTTTCAACCAAGTAACTTTTTGTTGTTTTTAAATCGACTGGTGACTAATTCACCAGTACTATAATAACCACTATGAAATACCCAAATGTTAAAGTTAAGGCTAATAGTTTTACTTCACATCCATATGCACAATCAGAGAACATTCTGTTTTAAATAAAACACAGTAACCAAATTCTGGATACATTATCTCTTGTAAATACAGCATTGGAGATTCAAACTACAGATCACTCAAGTTCATGAGCCCTGTAATACTGTTATGCTGGCAATGTAAAGAATCTTTTTGCTCTTTAACCACACTTACAAAATGGCCTGATATTCTTAATGAGCAATGCAAAAATATCACAGGCAGAACTTATAATACAGTATCAAAAAAGTAATATTTTGGAAAAGACACAGCCATTTAGTTGGTGAAACAGAGTAATTCTAATCTTACAGGAAGTACTGTAATACCTTTGAAATATATATATATTTATAGGCATGTATAAAAAACAGTATCCTTTATTGTAGGGTTTTTCAAATTGCAGGTATCCAGAAAAACTCATTGTATTTACTTACTTTTCCTTCAGTCCGCTCTTGATTGCTATACAGTCATTTTATTTCCCCTATACACTTTTCACTAGATAACGATTTCCACTGGGGAAGTGTTTTCTTTGTATATGTGGCTTTATCATAAGATGTTTTTATTTTACACATATAAATTTTATTTTACACACAAGCTGTGGAAGTCAAAACTACCAGGAACTGCTTGGTAATACTGTATGAAACTGCCAACAAATGTCCCAAGACTTGTGAAAAACAAAAGTAGCAATATATTACATACCAGTATTTTGACTGTGCTCTTTCCTGTCTACTTACACTATGGGTTTTAGCCCAGTCATGCCTCTTCTCATTAATTTTTTAGTCCTCTAAGCATAAACTGTTTTGGCATTCATCCAATGAGGCTGCACATGCACTCATCTTGGCTACCTCTGTTGAATTTTATTTTTATTATTTTTCCTTTTTAGGAAACCAAGCAGAAAGAACAGTGATTACTTTAAACAAATATAATAGTGAGGAACCTCCTGAAATGACAGTAAAGATAAAAAATTATGTTTCATTTTTAGAATAGCTTGCACATTCCTAATCCAATCCTTCTGAAACATACATCTGGTTTGGAATGATAGACAGGCTTATGATTGTTATGCTTGTAACTGGGATCTGCTATGTTGGGCACCATACAAATTCCCTATATACAGTATTTTCTGTATGTTATCATTAACAATTTATTCAACTGATATGAAAAAAAGAAATGCTTCTTCCTGGAAAAAAAATGAGGAGAGAATGTGTGTTTTGGATTACATGAAGAGCAGTAAGATAATTTACAGCTATTTCACTTACTTATGGAGAAAAAAAAAAAAAATCAAGTTCCTGAGAATGTGTAAGTTTTCAGTAATGCCTGAAATATTTCAATAGACCTCTATAAGTGAAATACTCTTTAAAATTCAACTTTCAGACCAGATTGTTACCATGCAGTCTCACAGCTGTTTTACAGACCTAATTACAAATGCCTATCAAGTAAAAACCTCAAGCCAACACAAAAAAGGCAAAGAAATTTTATCCAACGTACTTAGTAGATGTAATAGACATATACACCATTTCAGCAAAAACTGCTGAAAACTCAACTCCATGCAAAAAAAAAAAAAATAAAACCCAGACAGCTACCCCTGGAGCCTCTAAACAACTCAAAGTAGAATTTGTGCTTCTTAACAATAACGGGCTTTAAAAAAACACAAGAAAAATAGACTACTGAGTGCAATGAGATTGCTCACACCATTTTGAGGATTTAATTTCTATTTTTGTATCATTCTTTAGTAGCAACAACAGCTCATTTTGCACAGATTTCACATGTTGACAAAGTTCCATTTCCCTTTTATGCCCATACCCGATTCCACCCCGAGCCAAGGAGCTAAACTCCCATTCAGTTAAAGCTATTGTCAGTCAAGATGCATTCATTCATGGTAACAGCAGTTACATGATGTGTAGATGATGATGACGATGATTTACAAGCCATTATAATGTGGCCCCCATCTTTTATTGATATGATCAAAAGTATGAGACACCCACTGCTGTTCAAGCACTTTGTATCTTTCCTTGCATATGTACAGGGGTTTACCACGCCTGTGGAGGGAAAAAAAAAAGGGAAGAAAGAAAGAAATGGTTAATATGCCAAGTAAATGTAAAGATGCCTCATTACATACTCAACACGATACTCATACAACTTTTTTTGCAGGGTAAACATGCATTTCTATTGGTGAGGCACTTTCATTTTTCCTTCTGGTAGGGTAACTGCTGGGACTTCCCTTCCTTACACTGGATAGCATAATCCAGAAACTATCACTTGTTTTCTCAGTCATGTGTAGCTTGGAAGTTATGCTTCTTCCCTACACTGGAATTCAACTGCATCATTTGATTAAAGGCCAAACAACAACATTGGGAGATAAGTGTTTCCCAACACAACACTCAGAATTAACAGTAGTTGGGAATGGCAATATGGTGTAACTCAATGATCATGAATACACCACCTCTGGGCCAAAAAATCCTCAAAACCCCAAGACAACATTAGTCAGTCCAAGCTGCAATAAATGTGGATTTTCCATTTTTCCACACAAGGAAGGTAGAGATCTATTATTATCTGTTACTGCATGTTACAAGACAAAGTTGATCTACACAGAGGCACCAACAATGAAACACAGCTGCAATGAAAACATTACCTAAGATCTCTGTCTTCTTCACCATGTGCATCAAGATAAACAGAACCCCAAAGGCAGAAACGATGGCCTCGTATGATGATGATTACAGATGCATTAATCAAAAGGAATATTCCTGTCCCAGCTCCACAGTTTTGAGAATGCTGTAATGTTATGGGTGTAGAAAGGCAAGAGTGCAAAGATTCTGTTAACGTCTGTCAACTTTTTAACAGAAGAAATTTTAAAAATAATACTTCGTTTTGCTTCAAATAACATGCAGACACTATTTACTAAGAGACAGTTTGCCATAGGATAGCCTGCCCAAAATTCTCCATCTAAACTAGAATTCAGTGTCTTGTGCTGCCATAACAACACCTGCATATAAAAATATTTCCCTTCTCAAAATGGGAGGATAACTGAATTCAAAAAGTAAGCAAAAATATTCTGTACAATATTTTGAATTTGCTGTTGTACAGCAAACTGTATAGGATTAGCAAATATTTTCCATAGATGGCAAAACCAGGAGAAAATATTTAGAAAAACTTAGTATTACCACTTTTACAACAGTCTATTGTTAAACATTTGCTTTCTCTATCCATGCTCACAGATCTAGTCTATGGCTCTACACATCTGTAAAAGAATTTTTTTAGTAATTCTTGCTTTGTTCAATGTGTCATTCATCTCTATGACTAGCACAATCTATATTCATCAATCCATTTTAGCAATTAAAACATGCACCCTTCCTATAGGGTTTGATTACAATTAGAAGCTATAATCCCATCAATTACAACAATAATTAATTAATTAATTATATGGATTGTTAATTCCTTTTTTTATAACATTCTGTTTTCATGCAGCTTGACACCTTAAATGTAACTATAAATTCTATTGTAAATTTTGCCCACCCCTTTTTCTGCCACCATATTAGCATTAAGAGAGAGAAAGGTGAGTTCAAACAATTTCAAGACAGTCCAAAATCTGACATTTTATGCCCTATTTGTCAATATTTCTCTAACAAATTCCTCTCACAGTTTTATGAAGTCCATATAGTTCCAGTCTTCCCCTAAGTGTTCAGTGGAAGTAAAGAGAAAACCTATCAAAGCAAACCTTTATCATAGTCTGGAAAACAATAATAGATGTCTTCCAACTCAGGCTCCTGAAAGAACATATATATATATATGCTGACTAGAATATTTTGCTACTGAGAAAAGTCAAAGACCTTAAATCAGCACCTATGTTGTTACAGTCTGTAGATCTCTAAAAGTGGTCGGATACCAGAAAATATTCAAATCAACCCCACACTGATTTTCTATGTACTTGGAAAGCAAGAAACAAAACAGAGGAAAATTAAAATATTATACAAACAACGAGAATGTAAACAAATTTCAACTGGCTGCGAATCAAAACCACATGTCAACATTACACAGTGGCTTTGTAAGACTTTCACAAAACGGAGCAATGGGTTGCTATGCAAGTAAACTGCCCTCCAGAATACAGTCTAGGTTTATCCCTCAGAAATAAGCACTAAACTCTTATCACTGGAGGTTAGACTAGACGACCCTTCAAGGGTCCCTTCCAACCCAACTATTCTGTGATTATATAAACACAATTTGAAAAGAAAACCAGCAAAACTGAGCAAAGGAGTTAACAACTATCAATAAGTGTGAGAATCAATTACAGAATTTGAATTAACTCTCTCTTACCAGTACACATTCACAGTAGCTCTGTTGTTTACAGCATAGTCCTTTCAAGCATACAAAAGTACCACAAACTAAGCAAACAGCAGGATCTTTAGGAACCTTAGTACAAACAGAACAAGTTTTTCTGTGATAATACTGAAAAATGGTATTGTAATTCTCAGGCAACTGAAGGAGGCGTGGCAAGTCCCACTTAGGTTCCTGGATAAGCAAAGCCTATAAACAAGGTAAGAATATATTATCAGTTTTGTGCATTTTTTAAAGCATTTCTATTTTCTTTAAAAGGAGAATACCAAATAAAAAAACATGCCATTTAAAAATATCTCATTTCCTTTGCATTTCACAAATTTAGAAGTCAAATGTCACCTTGCAATAGTCACCTGCTCCTGGCTGATCACCCTCCCCAACTGCAGTCACGTTTCATCTTGTAACACATACAAAATGGGCACTAGCCTTTTCCCAAGGATGTTTTCTAAATGTGACATATTTTAAGCGCAAAAACCTTCACAGCTAAAACAAGAGGATTAAGAGTGATCTACAGGAAAGATTCTCACTCCCTGCACTAAGTTTGTTTGGCAATATCAATGTGTTACTCCCAAGTCCTGGCACTGACTATGAAAGCTGTCTCCCAGCTAAAATTTAGACTCAAACTTTCAGGAACAGAACTGAAGTTAGGCTCTGTAAATGATACTTTAAGACATCTGCCTGTTTTTCAAAACTGTATTGGACACAAGCCATTAAGAAGTTACCATAACTCACAATTTTTGGTAAGACAGGCACTACCTATCCTAAATACTGCTTTGGAAAGCCTAACTCTTCTCATTTGCACTCAAACACACTGTCCAATTTTATGCTGGGGTTTTTCTGGTTGGTTGGTTGTTGTGGGGGGCAAGTTATAGGCTTTCCTTCAACATAGTAAGTTTTTTCTGTGTTTGACTGGCATAGTGGTCAGATGGGATCTTTTTGTAAGGTGCAATTTTTTTTTTTATGAGTGCATGACCTTGAAACCTAAATTGCAAAAAAAAAAAATGGAAAAGAAAAGAAATACTGCATTTGTACCTGGTTACTTTCCAGTCATGGGAAGAATGCTATCAATTTCACTGCAATCTATAATGTCTATCAGATTAGCAACAACTGTATTTTGATATTAATCTGGGTATTTAGATTTTCACAGCAACAATCAAGTTGCAGAGTGAGGAATGCATCTGGCTTTCTCCTGACACCACAGATTTAGATGAGGGGGACTTGAATTGTTGAGATGCAGCTTTGTCATAAAAACAATTCACTCATGTTGACACATTTCCATTTCACAACTGATTATTTCAGTTGTATTAACTCAAGTCTTGGTATTATTTCTTTAAACTTCAGAGAAAATGTACCATCTTTCATCAGTAACTATTAAACAGATTTTAACCTTCTCACCTTCTTCAGTATTGCAACTGAAGATGCAATGTTTTACTGTAATTTAAAACAGGCAAGGAAAAGTTCTGATACGTATTTTCTTAAAGTTTCTATTACCTGCCCTTTATTAGCTACAGGTGCAGAAGATATGCACAGACTTAGTATCATCTAAGGATAATGTTTCTATATTCTGTCTCCAGCAATCATAAAAACCACACAGGGCTTCTTATTTCTGTTTTTAGCCAATTCAACCCACATCCACTTACTAATATTTCCCATTACAATTTCTCTCTCAGTTACAAGTTATATTCTCAGATGCTTATCCAAAGCAACAGTGTATGTGCATAATGAATAAAGCAATAAATAGCTGCTTCCATATCATTCCTATTTTGGACAATATACTTTTGCTACATACCTTTACTTGATCTGGATGTCTATCTGCAAATGAAGCCAGTTCTGAGCACCACTGTGATATCATATCAAATGCTGACACTGGCCAGTCAAGACAAGAGGCACTGGTGAACTGATGAGCTGACTGAAAAGATGGTAATAGACCCAGGCAGCTTGCAAGAACAGTGAATTCTTCATCTTCCTTTTTAGGCATGAAATCAGAGAGGTTTAGATTAATACCTAGATTCTTAATTTTTAAATTGTTTGTTAAAAATATATCTATTTCAATAAAAAAGTATTCTAGTACTAAGATGCAAATAGTCATGCTTAGTGAGACAGGAAGGTTCAATTTTACTAGATAAGTTCAAACTGGACTCTTGAAACAACAACAAAAAATTTGTCAGAAAAAAACCCTAAAATTAACCAACCAACCAACCAAACTTAAAATCTCAACCCAAACCAAATCCCACAAACAAAAACAACCCCCCCCTACAAAAACCACAAATCAAAAAACCAGAAAAAAACCCAAGAAAGTCCCAAACTCTACAATATTTTTTTTTTCTGTTTAGCACCCCAAACTAGCTAACAGCTGTTTTACAAAGGAGATGATGTTGAGGTAAGGAAAAGAGGGAGCTGACCTGCAGTAAACTCTACTTAAATTAGTCATGGAACTTAAACATAATTGTCTGCTGATGCAATGTCTATGAGAATGAAGTATTAAGAGATTAAGAATTCCACTCAGATTCCATTCTGATTGGAATTACACCATCTCTGCAAATGCTGGACAAGTTTTAAAACTATGACCTAATTAAATAAGCATGACTTTGCTGAAGTTCAAGAATATAATACAATTTTTTTGAAAACTGCAATGCTGTAATACATGATTTTAAAAAAATCTTAGGATAGAAAATGTATACTATGCAAAAGACACCCTCAAGTTCTAATTTTTGATCTCTAGCTTTTATATGGAAACATCTGAGTGTGCCCCTCTCATTCTGTACCTGACAACTAGGCAAATCCCCTCCAAAGAGATGGTGTTGAAGAAGGCTTGTGATCCTGAGGAAAGGCAGGCAGAACTGCTGCAGATAGCACTCTACAGAATCCGGATTTACCTAGACAGGAGGAAGCAATTAGTAAATTCTGTCCCAGGTAAATTATCCCCTAAGTATGGAAACTCCAATATGAACCAAGTATGTTTTTAAGCATATTATATAAACGACTGCATCAAACATACATTCCAAAGGCCAGCATTTTACTAATAATCTGTAATACCTCTGTAGGTTTTCTTCCCCCTCGACAAATGGGTTTTCTACTTAAATATTCACTTTTCCAAGTTTCTGAAAGGTTTCATAGTTATGATTAAAACCCATATATATATGATTAAAACCTGTAATTATAATAAGTATTTGTCAATAACTTTCTCAATGTGGCACTTTCTCAATGTGACCACATCTGATATTATTAAAAGAAAGATTTGCACAGGCAAACTGTCCCAAAGGGATATGCTTTGATCTAGAAAATAAAGTGTTGTACTGTAAGTCTTTAGCAATATCAGAGAAAAATCATTATGACAAGGAGGCAAAAAAACTTCAAGGGGACATGCTGGATAAATTTTCGAGAAATTTGTCAATACCACTGCTAATTCTTCAGTCTCTCCTTCTTCATATATCTTCCCCTTAGACAGTTCACTAATCACATGACCCATCAACACTTCCCAAGATTTTTCTCCACTGGATGTATTCTGCAAATGAGAAGAAAAGAAATCCAAAAAGAACTAGTTATAAAAAGGTTTTTGTAATAGCAACAGCAATGAAGAATATTTCCTTTCGATCAACACATGAACTTTGACCTACAAAGATACACTATGCTTAAAAAAAATTAAAAACAAACGTATAATTTTCCAGAAAGGGACTGCATTTAGCTCAAGAGTGAAATGTGAATTGCTGCTTGAATTACATATGCTCTAAACTGAGTGCTTTACGAAAGCACTTGTATAACGCTTGCATTTCACTTTCTCTGTGAGTATATAAATGCTTACTTAAAAACTAGAAAGAATCACTTCATGGATACATCTTGTTTTGACAGAATTTGAATTCTAATACAAGAATTATATATCTGTCAGAAAGTACAAAGTTGCATCAGGAATGAACAATGTCTACTACAGATGGAAAATATATTTAGTGTAAAGAATAAATAGCCACTTAGCTTTGTCTCATAGCAATTACATTTAAAGGCAACACAGAATGCTTTAAGAAATAGAAGGCAGTATTCTCACAAATATTCTCTTCCAAGTCAGAATAAATTCTACCCTGGAAAATGATGACTGGATATGAATTTTGAGTTCTGTTAGTACATTATCAACACAACAAACCACAAGGGAGTGGAACATTACTGTGATTCCTTAAAGAAACCAAATACTACATAGTGAGGTATATAATTCATCAGTTGGTTTCTTTAACGCATTTTTGACATCAATTTTCATTCTCTATTTTAGATGGGGTCTTCACCTTTCATACTGGGACCACACACTTACTGTTTATGCTTATAGTCAAAGAACCAGAAGGCAGCACACACTTAATTCAGCAGCTGAGACAAACCTTTCTATGTTATTCCTGGAAGTTTACTCCATAGGCATTTACAGTGTGCTTCCTATGACACCATAACACACCACACCTTGCAAAGATAATGAGGGTGAATTTGGCTTTCAAAAGTACAATAACCACCTCTCAGCCCTGCTGAGAAATTAAACTCTTCATGTTGTTTGATCATTTGATGTAAATATAGAGCAAAGTCTTCAGCCCACGTTTAATGTCTGGAATACCAAACTGCAATAGAGTCACTTGGCATTACCCACAGACAAAAGTTAAGTGAGGTGTGATCTCTGTAGTCATCCTAGGATTAAAATGTCAATCTTACCAGCAGGGAAGAAAAAGCCATATGTTTTTTAATCACTGGAGCTTAAAGACACTTTTAAGAAAGAACTTGGATTTCTAAATTAAAAACCAGCCCCCCTCATGACATGCACGAGGATGAAAGATAGGCTCAAAAAGAGAAGCAGCCAAAGAGCTGGGAAAGTGGAACAGGGAGCTGTGTCATTACCACTGGCTGGTCCTGAGTGCTTTAAACTGCAAAGTTATCTATCACCTGAAAATCACTTAAGTAAACAATGAAAAAAAGGAAAGATCACTAGCAACAACTTCAAGCAAATGTCTTTGTATTTCTAAGAAAATGACTTTATATTGAACGAAGGGGTGGATAGGGACCTAACAAAATGAAGTACTGTCCAGCGATCCCAAATGTAAAAAAAGTTCTCATAGTAGCAGGCCAGCAGATAATTTGGCCTTAAGACCTTGGAATTCTGACTGACCAGTATGACAAATTTAGGTTACATGTGAAAAGGCAGGTCATGCTTCTCAGTCTTCATTTCATTTTACATCTAAGGCCTAGCTGTTGTATAAAGGGGTAATATCCATTACATCTCCTGGTCCTAACACTTCTATCCTTTCCTTTGGTCTGACACTGGCACTCTTCTGACCTTCAGGGAAAACCAATCTGTGGAGTAGAAAGTTAACTGAAGGATTAAACGAATGCTGGTGCAGAGAACTTTGGTGGCAACTGGCATTCAATCAGCTGAACTGAAATAGAAAGATGCATTGTCACTTTACTTGTAAATACTACCACAAGTCAAGGAAACAATTGTGACAAATTTCCTTCTCTGCCTCTTCATCACATGAGCACTCTCGACCACATAGTGAAAGCAATTTATATAGCTAGCCACAAATAGCACAAGCAAGTTGAAAAGTCAAGAGGGTTTTTTTTCCTCCAACAAAGCTGCCTGCTTTTCCTGTAGAGAAATGCATCATATCAATGACCATGGTTTATATAGGAAGGTTTCAATTTCACAGGAAGGAAAGCTGCATTCACTGATTACAATCACTGCAACAAAGTAGAGACTGAAAATATAAAGATACATACTCAAATCTGAAACTCATTTTTGGAATGGTATTAATTGTGAAACTTCTAAGTCTCATCGTGAACAAAAACCTGCAGAAATTGCACACACTGAAACAAAATACTGCATTTTGAAGCAGAAGCAAATTATTACATGCAAAGCAGAAGTGTAATTTCATAAATGTTTTAATAAACTAACCAACCTTTTTGAGAGCTCCTGACTCTTTCCATGCCATTCTGTCTTCAGCACTGCATTTAACAGAAAGTGCTGCCAAGGCTTGAGTATACAACAAAGTGAACAGCACTTTTATAATGCAGGTAAAGTGTTCTGTAAAACAGAGAAAGTAATTTTAAAACACTTGATATTTTTAGCAAACGTAACATCTAGTTATGGAAATGATAATTCTGAAATGAAAAGCAAGTGCTATACAAAAAAGACAGCCCCTCAAAACATACAAAACAACATATAACTATATTTATTGCCTTTCAGAAATTACTTGGCAGCCATAGCGAACAGAACAAGTATAGGGCAAATAATTTTCCACTGCTCCTCATGTTCATCTTAATCCTGATTAGTAGTGACTTCATCCTAGTGGCCTGGTGATAAGACAAAATTATATTTTGTCCAAAGGTTACATCAAATTAAGCTACTGATTACGTAGGTGTAAGCAAGTGCATGTCCTACCATCTCTTCTGGCTCCCATCAGGGTCAACACTCATACAAATATTGGAAGAATTAATTTTTTTAAAAAATCACCACAAGAACATCTAGTATATAACAGTTTCTAACCCTTTACTCCAGATATGGATCCAGCCATAAAAGACTTGCTGCAAAACACTCTTGAGTGTGTACCTATTTAACTGGACCTCAAATGCATACAGAAGGAAAACAAAAGGCAGGCTGCCATTGACAGTATTTTCAAAAAGATCTTTATGATTTTTTTTTTATATTTAAAGGACTATTATTTCCTACAGCTAGGCTGCAGGAGAAAGGTTTTGAAATTTTTTTGGGGAAGCTAGCAACAGAAGCAAAATAAGACGTCCTAAAATGGAAACAGAAAAAAAAAATCATTCGCTGAAATGAAGATACTGAAGCAGTCCTTTTTCATTTTTTTACTTTAGGTTCTATTTCCAGTCCCAAATTATCTGGTTTGTTTTTAAATCTAGGCAGATCAAAGAAGTTTCTATCATCACTTACACCACTCCTTAAGCATAAACATAACTAATATATATCTAAAAAAATGTAGACGAAAATGAAGGGTTTAAGAAGTCCTCTCAGGCTTTGAAGTCGAGCAAAACAATTTTATTTACATAAGCACCTCACAAAAACTGGGTTAAATT
Organism: Phainopepla nitens; assembly: GCA_013400175.1. Classification (NCBI taxonomy): domain Eukaryota; kingdom Metazoa; phylum Chordata; class Aves; order Passeriformes; family Bombycillidae; genus Phainopepla; species Phainopepla nitens. The sequence goes on from VXBQ01005792.1 coordinate 410,555, forward strand.
CATTCTTTCTTCCCAAAGGATTTAGACAAGCTTCATTTGTGAAAATGAGGAGGCCAGGAAAATCAAACACCTTGTTTCTCCCTTCCCGCATCTCATATCAAAACCCACTACTAGGTTTTAAAATATACACAGACAAGACTCGAGTACATAATTAAATTTGTGAAATAACAATTGTTTGTCTATGTAACAAGTGTTTACAAATCAATGCAGACATGGATTTTGAAACTTTAATATGACTGAGTATAAGCTTACGTGAGTATAAACTATAAGCACAATTTAAGCATCTAAAAGATCATTTTTTTACACAATTAAAAATTGACCTTTCTGTATTATCTTTCCATGGAGCTTGTGTTAAACATGACAACGAATGGTCCTATACTTCATCCCCCTATTCTAGAGCAGGCAGCATTATAATGATACTTCCTCTTCACATTTCTCCAACAGGAGGATTCACCAGATCCCACTAGATCTTGAGGCCATATTTTTTATCTCTGCTGAAACCTCCATTTCTTAGCAATCCTACCCCTGAGGCATAACAGCAGGCAAGCTTTCAGGAAATTTTCTGGGACTGAAATCTACAAGATGAAACCACACACATTCAGAGAACTGTAAAAATTGCCTCTTTGGCCCGAATTAAGATTTTGTAATGGTAGCTAGAACTGAACTCAGGTACTGAGCTCTAACCCCTCAACAGTAGATACAAGCAAAACAAATCAATTTCACACAGTGAAAGCAGGAGTGAGATGCACTGCATGTGGAGCAGCAAAGCCACACTGCTGTCAACCAGCATGCCACAGCCTGCTCCATCTTGTAGTCTGCTCAGGTGACTGCAGTGCTCAGCACTGGGTCTTCACACATTTAAAAAAATCTGATTTTTGCTAAATAGATTTACTCTTTGTTCCCATTTCCCCCTTAATACTAATTGTTCAATTCACCAGAAATGTGTCTAGCCCATATTATGTTTCAATTAAATGAATGCTCTTGTATTTACTTACATGTATGTGAATCATAAATTACTATGAATTACATTTTTGGAGAATCCAGAATTGGACAAAAACTGCACACTCCCATATCTGGGTCACCCTTAAGAAGTCCTGAATTCTGCACAAACTTCATCTATTTTTTTTTTTCCCCTTAGGAAAATATCTGAGGAGCAGCTCAGAGGCCACATGTTGGGTAATGAGCACCAAGGCTTTTTTATAGTCATAGAAACATCCCATGGGAAACATACTAAAACATCAGTCACTGCATCAATTATCACTTCATTACCATGTTATCTCTTAAAATACCAAATATTTGACAGCTGTAGGTACCTGTAATGCTGTTACATTCTTGTCTACTGCAAAGAGCAACTTTATCTGACTTTCTGCAGCATGCTTGTGGGCGCTGTGTGCTGTTTTCCTGCTGCCCCCTGGGGCAGGCTGCTCTTTTGCTACATCATATTTTCAATATCAAATTTTCAATTTCAATTTCAAATATTTTGCACTAAAATGCATTTAGGACTCTTGTCCCTAATCTGATAGTCTAACAGTCTGGAAGTATTATTACAATGGCTAGGCCAATCTAATAAAAACAGGCTAATCTAGAACTTTTGTACTTATTTTTGAATAATATTGAGAAATGCTCTTATGTTCCTATTCTTAAAACTTTTTGGAACCAAAATTTCAAAGCATCCCATCCCATTATTTGCATCAACCAACACCCTTAAAATTAACTTCAAGTAGGAAACATTTTTAGAACTCTAATTTTAACATTAGTGCAAGAAATGTGCAGATAAATAAGCATCTTACCAACAATATACATCTTTTAGTTTCAATATCAAATTAGATTATATACCCTGGAAGGCAGTGATGACAGAAGGAATCCACAAAGACAACCAGATGCAAAATTGGAGGACATAGGGCCTTTTTTTACCAAATTAAGAAGGAGACCTTTGTATAAATAATCTTTGAAAAATATTTTTCTTGATCTAAAGCTCGAACCCTTCTTTGAAAACACAGCTTCCAAGAAAAGGGACACAGCACTGAACTTCAGATAATCCATGAAAGGTATATTAAAGTTCCAAGATACTGATAAATATTTGAGCTTCCATGTTGAAACTGGATGCTATTCAAGCTGATTATATCCATACTATATTTAGTCAAGATCCTTATCCAATCATTAAAAAAAAGTTTTAGTGTTCATCTGAAAGCTGCTTGCTGCACTTTTGTCGCATGTCATTCAAACTTCATAAAAAAAGAATCTGTCAGAACACCCAGGTCAGCCTCTTCAGCGGCTGAGCCTAACCAGTATTACAGGAGAAGGTGTTGAATTTAGGTTTTACACACCAGAGAAGAAAACCTTTCCCCGAGTGCACAGAGGCTGGTCTCAGCTCCCAAAAGGAGCTGTCACGCTGGAACACACCCAGCACTCGTAAGCGGCAGCTGTCCCCCAGCAGCCCCGCAGAGCTCGTCCCAGCAGCGCCAGGCTGTGCAGAGAGAGCCCTGCCAGGCACTGATGGCCCTCTGAGCACCACTCCTGTGCACCCATCAGCCTCAGGCTCCTCCTGCTCACACAGACCCTGCTTATTAAACACTCTCTATCTGTATGCTACTTTTTACATTCAATGCAATGCAGAAACTGAAATCACTGGATGCTACGCTCTGTACTTCTAGAAATCTGTACACGGGGTCCCAAGTCAGGTGGTGGGGAAAAAAAAACTTTTTATAATTGATGGTAACAAGCAAAAATGTCCAATTCCAATTAAATTACTCCAACATCCAGAAATCGTTGCAAAAAGGACTGGTGTGGAGGGAGGGTATTGAATTCAATTTACAAAGACAGATTTAAGTTTTGATAACCACCAAGCCACTCTCTCTGTTTCTGCACACACACCATCATTTGCTGTAAGAAAGGAGCTGGAAGCAAAAATCTTTGTTTTGTATGGACTCTCAATTCACAACACCATGAACACTCCATCCTCTGCACAACAACAGCCATAGAACTGAACCAGAAACTCCTATGGGGATTATTATGCATTTAGCTCTGTACAACTTCAAACATTTCAAACAAAATGCTAAACATTTAAAGCCTATTAAAGTTTGCCCACATCCTAGAGGGACACTCAAAAGAAAAAAGAGGTTTTCACAAATGGTTTAGTATCTCAAACACAATGTTTATTTTGCTTGCTACACTATAGAGAGGCACACGTATCAGTCTCATTCCCTTCTCTGCAAATTGGTTAATGCTTGTAAATGCTCTGACCTCCACCACAAAGTTTTTTCTATACTAGTTTTCTTTTTGATAGGTTCAGATCAATTTTCTCTTCTGAATGAAGAGGCTGAACAGTAATGACATTTTTATTGCTTTAATCTATGTCAGATTGAAAAAGATACCAACCCCCATCCAACAGTTAATAGGGTAGTTAATGCAATTCCCAGTCTGAATTTAAAATTAACAGTTAATAGGGAAGTTAATACAATTGCCATCTGAAGGGCAAGAGATGAGATTTTGATTTCTCCTTACAGAGCACTCTCTATTTAAAAAAAAAACACGGTGGAAACAAAAAGGATTTTAGGTACAAATTTGAAAAGAGATGTCATATTTGATAAAGGACAGAACGCAACTTACTTAAGTCTCTTGTTAAAGGAATCTGCCAACACAGACAGCATCAGCCTCCTGTGAGTATCCCAGTGTACAGCCAAGCCCACAGCTCCCACAGCCCGTTACAATGGCAAAGCAGCACAGACAATTCAGGAAGCAATAGGCTCAAACAGAGACTGAGATTCTGTTCACCCCTACGGCTGACCTTGTGCTTACCATGAGGCATTTCACAAGCCATTTTACCTAACTTTTACCTCAGCCCTCTAGAAAGAATTAGTAATATTGAATTTGACTCTGTGACCTACACACCAATTGTAAAAGTTCTGAACAAATTTGTTATGACTTATTTTTGCGAACACCACTCTACACCTCCAAACAAAGAATTATGAAAGACTTTCTTTTCCTTCTGCCTAACCATTTTGATGAAACAAAAATTAGGAAGATAAATGGCAATTTATTTCCAATTTAATGCTTCACAGATTTAAAGCAGATACATTTATTTTCTTTCTGCCACTTGCCATTTCCCTCTCAACTGCAACATACAATAAACCTAAGAGCAAAGACAAAACATGCTGCTGATATAAGGCATTTCAAGAATGCCTGACTATTAATTGAATGTTGTCTTTTCTAGGATAAAATGCACTTTCTTAAATGGTGGTATTCAATCCTTGGATATTGACTACAAAGACACCGCTGGTTTGTACTTTATCTTCAACACTTCCTTCCCTGAATTTCAGATGTTAGTCTCATTAAACTTTTATTTACTGTTTTTATACTAGTTTGATTGAGTCCTTCCAGTAGAGTTAATTTAACTTAAACTGTAGTTTAAAAAAAAAAAGAGAAGTACATTTTTAACGATAGTCTTCCTATGCAAAATATTTTATTCTTTCAGTATTTTAATATTCTAATAATCTTTTGGATATACTTAATCCATAAGCATGTACTTAACAACTGGACTTGATGATACTAAAGGTCTTTTCCTACCTTAATGATTCTATGATTGTAAGTATATTGAATTGAAAAAACAAACCCACGGTGTTAGCAGATACACATAGAGTCACTTTAGCTAAACTTAAACACGTAATACCGAGGACAAAACACCTCTTAAGGGGAAACAGTTTCTACTGAGGTGTAAGCATCAAGAGCAGAACAGTTCCTGAAATTACCTATTCAAAAACTACCAAAACTCAGCAGATATCAAACTGCCACACAGATGCCATGGGAGATATTCTGTTCATTGTCAGTGAAACAGTAAAGTGATACTTGCTTTGTTTGTTCTCATTTTCAAATAAAGCTACAATTAAAAATAATCAAGCCAGAGACCAGAGGGTCTGAACCCAGATTCTGGAACATACATTACCTCATTATTAGCAAGAGGAACCAGGTTCAGCTGTTCCTTTTACATAGACAAAGAAATGTAGGTTTTAAGACAGTTTTGATTTAAGTAATGAAAGATTTAATTTTTTAATATCTATTTAATATTTATTCATAATTATACTGTATGATGCCTCTATTGAAATTGCTGCATTACAGCAACTATTAGCTTCACATATGAACTCTTACACAAGACTGCTGCAATTTAAACTCTGAAAATCAAATTAAATTACAAGCTTTCAAATTTTTCACCCTTAGGCACTCAGTTCAACTTCAAGTATTGAGCTGTCCCTTTAAGTAAAAGATGAAGGTCAAACAAAGGACACTTTTCTTTCAGTAGAAATACTAGTGTCCTCCTGCTCAGCTCTTGTATCTTTAATGAATAGCTGACTGATAAGGTAAAAAGACAGGGAACACAGATAAACCTGTCAACTCGGAACAAAAACTTCTGTTAAATGCCACCTTTTGTAGATAAGGCAGAAACATTATTTTAGAATACACAGTAGATCAGCTATGATTTGACACCCTGAGAACCATCATGAAAGCAGCCTCATCTACATAATCATTTAAATATGCATATTTTTGTAACGTACCTCTGTGCAATGGTTGAGGCATGGTTAAAATCTGGATAAGCAAAAGGGATGAGACATCTCTGTAAAGCACAGGAACTTCTGGCAGTTCTTCACTTACCAGCCTGGAAATAAAACCAAAAGAAAATAACTTCTGATACTATAAACCCATTTTCATATTTCATTTTGTATTTATTTTAAATAGTATTACATTTCAGATCAAGCTTATATACCTGACAATTTGCTAACTGATCTCTATTTTAAAATTAATCTCAATTCAGAAATTTAATGTTACTCATGTAACTCATGAGGAAATTACCATTTGGGTACCTGATTCTGTTGAAGTGTTTTACAACATTCAAAACTGCCTGAACTCATTATGTCTATGCAGAGAATCAAGGAATATTCAAACGGTTGGATTGCTTTCCAAAGCATGGCATTTCACACAAGTACATGTAACCAGGCTCTAACAATAACGAATCCTCAAGATACATTTGATGTTAGGGGGAATGCTCTTATTGGCAAACAGAGACCTTAGAAAAGCCTTCATCTCCTTCATGTAAAGAAATGAAGGCTCAAGCAGCCATGACAGGCGGGATTATGCAATATTACATACAGTCTCTATTGAACTCCCTGGATGTCCAGAAGGACAGCGAGTAAGCACAGAGATAGTGCAAACTTTTCACCTATCCAGATTTACTGACATAACATCATCTTGTTTTCCTATACTAAAAAACAGAAAATGTTTGCAGATAGGAAGTAGTTTCTAGCTCTGCGTAGCAATATTCAACAAAATTCCAACCAACAGTATTCTTCATGTTCAACAGCTGAGTCAAATGGCAAAAAAAATCAAATGGTAAGAAATCACTCTTCCCTCTTTTAACTGATATGGGGTGTGATGGAGATGTCAAGCAGGAGCAGCTTGAGATAAACTATGGTACACATCCTCCCCCGTGAGCCTTCCCCTTCTGCAGCACGCGCAGCTGCAAAGAGCTGTGGGGTTCTTAGTGCCCTTGGCAAGCAGTGGTGCTGCAGCAGCCACACTGCAAACTCCTGGTCTCACTGACCCTGAATCCCCCATGCAAAACAAGTCCTCTACCAATGGCCACCAGTGCTGTAAAGGACCCAGTCGAGCTCTTGCAGACCAAGTACCGCCCACACGTGGTGCCACACGGGTGCATGCATGGCATCTTTAGTGTCCTCTAACAGCTTTGGGGAACCAACCAGTTCATCATCTCTGAGGCCCATAAACATGAACCTGCTTTTGGAAGAAGACTACATAGTGATTTCCTGAAAACTCAGGCATTTCTCTACAGAAGGCACTGTCAGGAGTCATCTGTGATATGAATTCTAACACACAGAAGCAGTCATACAAGAGCAGGATTAAAAGAACACTTACGGTCACATGGCTGACTGGTCTTGTAAAATGAAGTGACAGAAAACACAGTCTAACTGGTCCCTTTGAATTAATGAACCCAGACAGCTACAGAATAAACACCATCTATAACCCTTTCTCTATAATCAATCATTTAATAAAATTACTGTTTCAAAGCGCTATTATATATATATATTACATATATATATATGAGCCCCCTAAACAAAACCCAAATATTCTAAAAATCAGTATATTGAATTCTAAAGAAGACAAAGGGGGCAAAAATCTGTATCATACTGCCAAGCTTCATTATCAAAATTATACAGGCCATGAAGATACTCATCTCACTACATCTCTCTAATTCTACTTTTACCTACAGCTAGTTTTACTTTATGATCTACGACACTGAATTTTAAAATAACCCTCATTGTGTAATGAGTTTAAAACCATGGACATCCCTTAAATTACTTCTCATCTTTAATTCTTAATTTATATATAAACGTGGGAAAAATTTAATTTGGAATAATATTGAAAAAATCTGACTCCCTCTGGTCACATTTAGCTGAATGCTTCTTGCCAACAGAGGTATCAATATTGTTTAATAGTCATGTAACAACTAGGTCAAATATCAGTTCTGTCAAAATTATTAAACATATATATATACAAAATACCAAAACTGACCAGCAACATCACACATAAATGAACTCATTTGCACATGCAGGACCAACAGAATTACTTTCCTAATTTATTCAGTTCATAAGAATTGAGAAGCAAGCTACACTAAATGTCAGGGGTTTTAGATAAGCTGCTTTTGCTTACTTCAAGTACTGCAGTACATGAAGCACTTAAAAACTGCTCTGTCATTTGTTATGAGCCTCAGAAACTTCTTCATTATGACAATGAAATGGAAATTATAAAATGTGTTTAGAAATGTGCTTAATGGATATTGTCAATTCTGTTAATCCCCAATGCATATATGAAAGCTTAGTAAATCTGACTACAAAAACTTGTGCCACAGAAGCACTTAATAAAAAGAAAGCAAGTACAACAGCAAATAGGACCAAAGTAATACAAAATGATTCAAATGTGTAACAGTTGTATGCTGAATCAATTTTATAAAGGGAGTTGGTGGTGAAAAATAAACTATACAGTATGAAATGAAGATGTCCTAAAATGAAAAATGCAAAGCTCAGCTTTCTCCATGGAAATGACCTCTCTCCAGCCCAAGGTAATTGGGCTGCACCTCTCTCTGTGCCAAAACCAGGGCTGCCTATCACCTGACAGCTGAGAAACTCTGCCTCTGTATTCTGCATCCTCCTCCTGAGAGCTGCTATGCAGGAGTCACTTCTTTGGGAATGAATACAGAGAAATAGGAAATTCCGTTGTACTCTGAAATAAGCGGCATTTTGCTTACAGTGTTTCTTTATATTTATGCTCCCCATTCCCTCTTCTCTCAACCAGAGACACTTTAAAGTTTTTGGCTGATGCTAACTCCAACTAATTAAAAAGGTAGAAATTCAGTAAGTAAAGTAAAAGTTCTGAGCCTCACACCTCTTTGAACTGTCAGACACAGAAAATCTGAGACACAGGGATATAGGTACATCTAAACTAAGGCTTCATCAACTAGGGCAAACATATTTTCTTCACAATTTGCAGGATGAGAGGTAAAGCCCACAAATCCCAGATGGCAGAAAGGTCAAACTAATACACAGTTTCTGATATTCACTGCAAAAAAGCAGAATTCTACTGTTTATTCTGGCTGCACCTCAGGACATAATCACAGTTTCATATTTGTTCTTCATTGTGTTACTGCAGATTTTACAGCAGGTCAGTTTCTCATTATACATTCACTGACAGTACTAACATTGGGCACCTCCCCTTCTCTTTTACGGTGCCCCCAGCAGTCCCTTGTCACTAGTCCCCAAACTCATTCAATTTAACCTTTTTAAAACATGGATTTGTTGCTTGACTTTGTTCATGCAGCCTGCCCAAGTTACATCAGCATAGTCAAAGAAGATGGTGAGCTATAATGCAGGGAAAGGAAGAAACAGCCAAAATCAAATACTCCAAACTGGCACTTCTGTCAAAACCCATGTACTGTAACATATGGCCTGAGAGACAGCTGTTTCAGGAAGGATTTCTGTTGTATGGAGTAGATCACGTCCGTCCTGTTACAGCACGTGTATGTTTAGAGCACCTCTTGCACAAACCTTAACTAAACCCTGCTATCCTACCATCCTGTACTCTCTCTGTCTCAGAGTATCTTCATAAAAACGGTGGGTTTTTTCCCCATTTCACAACAGTTTTTGTGATGGAGATGTGACTTAAGAGGTTCCTAGGCACAGCTGCTCAGTCCTATCCCTGAGTTGCAGTTTGTTGCCCCAGTATGACACCATAAACAGTCTCTGAAGCAGTCTAGCTTAGAATGAAACATCAGCGAAACACTGTAGTAAAAATAACCCAGCACTTCAGTTTATCATGCAGTTCCAACCTCCAAATGCTTCTACTGCAAAGATCCTTAATGTTTTAACAATCCATTCTTTGCTGACATATTCTGTCTGTCAAAATAGACACAAAAATTTCAGCCTTCATAGAGATTTAAATTTTACAAAACATGTATATCCTTTCATTTCATGTTTGTTGCTCCTGAAACTGTGACTATTTGGACTAGTCCATTAATTTCACATCTGGGTTTAGTAATTATTGCCTCCAGCTGCTCCTTGCCTGCCCCCTGCCAGAAGCTATTATTCTCCCTTTGCACCACAATAATTGTTTATTTGATCACTATTGAAACCAGATCTGTCCCTAGAAGAACAATTTGCTTAAGTACAGCCTGTGGGACCAAGCATACATTGAATTTTGTAACCTAAACTGCACAGGAGAAATAATCTACTAAACCATTCACAGTTCACCAGACTTAGCTTCTTCTCTTCCCCCCTCATCTTCCAAACAGCTCACATTATTTAGGCTCTTTTTGGTAGGCTATCTTCTTGCTCAAGATTTCCTTATTTCTACTTTACCTTGCTGTGGCTGCTTGAGCTTCTTCCTATCTTTCCTTTCAGTTGCCACTTTCAGCTACAAGGAGATCTAAATACAGTTGTAGAGGACATTGGACAAAACCAATGGTTTTGGGAAGTCCAGTGAAGCAATTCTGTGAGACTCTTTACATATTACTTTGATCAGTTCTCCCAGACACAAGCAATCTAAGGCATCACTTACGAAGAATGACAGCTGAGTTGTAGAAAACTAAGATAAAAATTGTGGGTTCTACATCTGGGCAGTTCTATTTGTAAATATTTATGTACATTTAAAGAAAATAGCTATAATTAAATGAGGGTGAGAAGATAATGTAATGGCACTTGCATTCCACAGATTTTTCCATGTGTGGGCGTTTTTTTTCTTTCCATTTTGAAAATTGTCCTTTTAAATAAATGAAGATTAAACTAGCCTCTCTGGAAAACTGCTTTCAACTCAAATAATAATTTAAAGTGAAAATGAAATAGAAAAAGACAGCATATTGGTTTAAAATTATTTTGCTTCTGTGACTTCTCTAAAGTTAAATTGTTTGGAATCACACTAATACAGTCAGAAAATATAGAACTTTTTCTCTCACTGACATTTTTCTTCTACAAGTCTTTGCTTAAAGTCTCATGTGCAGGTCAGGCTGATGATTTAGATGACTTGGTTAACTTCAAAGTGGCAGAATGCCATTCACATCTAAAATCTGCAATGATTATTTCTCCACCATCCTCTTAAGCTTTTTCAGCTTTCAGTAGTGTGTCATCTTCTAATTGCTCTGAGCACTCTTGCCTGTACCTAAAAAAAAATCTGCTCTTCTGTATTTCTCAAAAAACTATGTGACTCTACAAAGTGTGCAATCAGATCATACACACCATTCCTATGAATGCCATCTTCAAGTCAAACTACCACTTCAAATTACTGCAGTATAATTATAGATACCCATTTTATGCTCCAATTTATATATGAAAAACATGTCCTCAAATTGCCTCCTTTGTAGCGTTCTGGTGCCTGCAGACTAAGGAAGGAAACATTCCAAGGAGTGAGCAAAAATATTCCAGCTCAAAAGCATCTGTGCATTTCACCAGTAAATTATTTCACGGCAAAACGGACGCTATCTCAGTTGCAGCTTCCTATAAACCATTTAGGACTTTGTGCCCAACCAATGTCATCAAGTCTACCATGAAATATTGAAAACCAGTGCAGGAAACACAAGAACTGCTCAAATGCATTGCTAGCATGCAACCCTTTCTGCAAAGCAAGGCATTACAGTCCTATAGTACCATTAATTTCTAACTGTAAAATACTGCCTAATGAAATCTTACAGACTGCACTTTAGCCTTGACATGACCAATGCATGGAGAACTCCAAGAGCTCTGTAAGCCCCGCTGTTAACAGCTGCTTCCAAAGCCAGGGAGCTCTTCAAATGCCAAAACGAGAAGTGCACCATCTGTATCACAGCCACATGGCTACATGATCTTAATTCTGCCTCGTGTAACTCAGCCAACCATACACCAAATTTATTAACATCATCCCATTGCTCAGTCTAGGTCAGGTCTCGATCAGAACCACATGAAAACACACCCCCAAAGTAGTTTGAATGCATGCTGAACAGCATAGGTTTTCAGGTTATAAAATGCTTGATGCTTTTTTCTGCTAATGGTTTATAAATTAATCTCTTAATACAGTTTAATTACTCCAATAATCTAATGTTCATTGCAAAAAGAAGCCTGGGTCCAAGAGAACAATAAAATCTTAAACTAGAAATGAGAACAATTGTTTTAATAGCCTTCCCCACTTTGCACTTAGGATTGTGGCATCACAATTCTAGGTCAGTTTTTGAAATTGCATGATGCTTTCTACCTCAGGCTCCTAGAAGCACTGACAAACACACAGCTGGATAGGACTAAAAAACCAGTCTTTTGATGTAATTGCAAGCTACAAAATGTAGAGCTTAGTATGAAGAAGATGCTTAAGGTGCTAAGAGAAAAAAAATGTACTGTTTTCCTCTTATTAGGAAAATCATAATCTGCTTTTAGGCAAGAAACCTTCCTCCTCATCATCAGGGTAGAATCTGAAAAGTGATGGGTCTTAAGTCAAGTAAGGAGATGAGTCCTTGTGGAACAAAGTACATGGTTCAATTTATTATATTGTTAATCTTTGTACAGCTGTGTATGTGAGGTTCATGTTTTAAAAGCAAACTCAGGTAAGTAACTTGCTTAAAATAAGTTGGATGAAAATTTTTAGCCTAAAATATAATTATTTCTCACGTATGTTAGACCAATTTACAGCTATTAACCATTACTCAACTTTCAATAAACTACCAACTTATCTCAATGTAAATTTTGTTGAGCATCCATATCAAGAACAGCAGTGCCCTATTCACTTACCCAATACTATTCAATTTGCATGTGCTTAAGCTTGCAAGAGGTGTATTTAAACTTTAGCTCAAAACTGGTATTTGTCAGATTTTTATGTAAAAGAAATCAGAAAAGGTGTTTTTACAAATTCATACATACAATTTTTAGATGTTAATTCCATCAGCATACCTCACAGAGAATTTAAATTAAGACAGAAAGTTACCCAAAGTCCCTCTGTAAGGATGTGTCTTTCACAGGTAAAACTGATATTGGGTAAATTAAAATACTTGCTCTGAATTTTTATCCTGCAACGGCTGGGTTAGCTTTCTCCAGGGATTGTATGCAGAGTCTATACTGTAGAGGCGCATGTGCATGGCCAACACGTGAAACAGCTGATCTGAAAGGTGAAGAAGACAGATTGCTGAGTATTATATACAGTGATATGAACTACTTTACATTAAATTGCCATCATGTATTTGACAAGATTCTGAGAAGCCTGTCACGTAATTCCAAATAAGCTAGTACCCTAACAAGCATATTTTTATTAAGGATTGATTTATTTCCAAAAAAAGGATTTGAAGAGAAGTAAGATTTCAATAGAAGGCAGTGAACACATGCATATATACAGAAAAATGTTTCAGAGAAAGGCTGTTTAGAAAGCTTCGACCAGATCTCAGTTGTTTTGGTGCTCCATATACTTAATTACAGGCCTTTTTAAAAAACCCTATTTCATATGCTGTTATGTTGCCAAGGGTCCATGCTCACTTCACTTGCCTGTCCAGTTTATGCCAGAAGTGGTGATTTCCCTAAACAATTATTCTTAACAGGGACTGATAAATTTTTAACTGATATACTTTCAGCTTTCATTCCTCTCTCTCACAGTTAAGTTCTGTGCACAACATACTTGAAATTTAATCTAAAGTTGCTACAAGTTCTGGCCTAAGGCAGGATCACTTTGGTTCTTCATCTTTTAAAGGTTTATTATTCCTTCTGCCTTCATATGGTTATTTTGTAGGTAACTTTTGGACAAAAAAAATCCCCAAACCAACAAACTTCCGACTACTCATCAATGACACTAAAGTAGCAACTGTCTTTATAATGTCAGAGATTTGTCTGTACATCCTGCAGGCAGAGTTTGCTGATATTCACCATTTCAAAACCTTCTGTACTTCCACTGTATCAAAACTGTCATTTGCAAAACACTTGTAAAATTTTTCGAACAGAGGATGCATAATTACTCATGGAGATTTACTGCAGTATTTTATATTAAAATGCACACTTTATATTTATCTATGAATCATACGGTCACACAAATAAAGCCAACATCTAACCCTTCCCACAAATAAAGCCAATATCTAACCCTTCCTTCCATTAAGCCACCCAAGAAAGCAAGCACCATTTAGGTCACGAGCATTTTCAGGAACGTGCATGCAATAAAAAGCACAGAATGGTTTGAATTGGAAGGTTTGAATTTAAAGGTCATCTAGTCCAAACATCCTGCAGGGAGTAGGGATATCTTCAACTAGATCAGGGACTATTCGGAATTCAGAATTCACTTTGTTTCAATGAATCTTTTTTTTGTCTTCATAGGTTTATACTGAAATAATTATATTATTATTTCCCACAATTTTTCTGACTTTTTTTTTCCTGTCACACTACATTTTGCTATTTGGTGTCATGCTTCCCTCCTGTTCAATTTTCTAGGACCCTGCTTCCTTTTTCCCTTTGATTTTAACTTTCTCCCTTAGTATCCTGACATGATCTTTCCTCTCCATCCCTTAATCTTTCAATTGATCCCTTTGCATCTTCCTTTCTAAATCTCTCCCTCTCTTTAAAACCCACTTGCTCAACCAACACACTCACAGGTCCTCTTATTCAAGTAGAAATAGCAGCTATTAATTTATTTTCCATAAATAGACAATTACTCAGAGGTACGCAATGGCCAAGAGTCGCATGATGAAACCAGCTGACTGCCAGAGCCTGCGGGCTGTAATTAGCTCCTGGGGTTTGTAAAATAATTGGAGCTGTAGATGGCATTGGAATTGATAGCTGCCACCTGCTTTCTGAATAAAAACAGTCAATGAGGACAAAATAAGTCATCTTTTCTCCAGGCAAGAGATTCTTAGCAAAACACTGCTTTGCTGATAAAGTTGAAAATTCTGAAAATATACTTATATTCCATCAAAATAGTAAAAAAAACCCCTCAAGTATAGTTTTATTTGGAATGAAACCCATGAAAATGTCCATCCCTTCCCTCTTGCCTGTTCACTAAAATGAGTGGTTTTTTTCCCCTCAACTGTTCCTTGCTTTAAAACAGAAATGGGCCACCATGCAAAATGGAAAAAAAAAAAAAAAAAAAAAAGCTGCTCAGAGTAATTAATTCATCCCCTGTTCCTTTAACAGCTACTTTCTCGAGCTTTTACTGATACGAAATTAAGCAGGCAAGCATCAAATGCTAGCACTGGAGAATTTATTTGTACTCTCGAAACGTGTAGCGTGTATGGAACGGGGACACGTTCCCGAGGCCTGGATGCGGCCAGGAAGCGCGGTTCAGCACCCGCCGGGCACGGCCCGTTTGGGCGGCGCTGAGGGCCCTGCTGCCGCGGCCTCCAGCCCGCGCCCCACAGCTCCGGCCACACGCCCCCGAGCTTGCTTTCTGCCGTACACCACGGTCACTCCAACTGCTGTACTTACTAGGACTACGAAGCACTGGAGAAAGCCAAGGAAAACACCAGAGCAAGTGCTTGGTGCTGCACCACGTCCTTAAGCCTGCAGGACTGGCAGAAACCTGCCTGGAGCTGAAGGAATACCCGAGGGCTTTTTCTCTGTATTTGTGGAATGCATAATTCCAAAACATAAGCATAAAAATACAGAATGTCCTCCCAATTTCTTATGCCCTACTGGGAATCTTTAAAATACATGTAAGCACTGTTTTTAAACAAGTAGCAGCAAACCCTTACCATGACAATGGCCCACAAATATCAATTGTGCCCAGGCTTGTAAAGAGTGGGAAGGCAGGCCATAACCTCACCAGGTATCCCAAACCCTCTGCCCCTCACAGTCCACCTTCCAGCCGACTCTCTCTGGGAGAGTCCACCCTTGCAAGGGGGAAAGGCAGGACCCAGTAGCTCAGAGTCACCAAAAAATCATTCTTAACCAATTTTTGTAGAAGAATGTTAATTTCAGAAAGCGCAGCAGCAACAAAATTTGAAAAAATTTGAATGTGATCCTCCTCTTCTAATAACTTTGCAATATTTGAGGCAGGCTGCAAGCAGATAATTTGAAGAAATATAAAAATCACACGATTTGGATGCACAATATAACTTACTGCTGCAAGTATTCAGCGGTTTGGCAGGATTCTAAAATTGAGGCATTTGAGTGAGCAAGATTACTACTGTTTGAAAACATGATCACAGACTTGAGTATTACCTACACTAACACAGTGCTGTCAAAACTTTCTTAGCTTATGTCTTTGTTTTCATACAATACATGTAAAGTTTAAACAATGCTTCATAAAATCATGTAGATTACAGTTAGAACTAGCTTTCAGTCCTATTAGCATTCCTTAATCCATTTCTAAAAATTATGAAAATAACTCTATTGTTATTTTGTTATTGTCACTGCTGTTCTTGGTAGATTTACTTCTTGGAATTAATCTATTGTGGGAGAGGAGCAATAAACTCAATTGGAATCTCTACTTTCAAAGGAACAGCTTAATGGATAAGACACTGTCTTTGGCCTGGGACTGAAGCTATAAGAGGAAGCATTACAATATTGCTCCTCTCACAAACCGCAAAGAAAATGGGTATTTTGTCTATATATCCACACTGCACCAGGACCTGCAGCTGCATCCTTTGCTGTTTTTAATAATAAAGCACATTCATTTTACAGATGTTGACAAAGCTCTTAAAAATATTCTGCTATGTTACAGTGCAAAAAGGCAATTTCACAGCCCTTTTCAGGTTTAGTGTGATACGCACAACACAAAAGAACAATAAATTCGAGACATAAAAAGACAGCAATCTGATAGATGAATGGTAGAAATTCTAAAAATGTTGTGCTCAATTGACAAAAATGAGTAATTCAGGAAGTTGTATTCAGATTTAAGTTTTGGTCTCACTCATAATCTTGGTTTGATCTTTGCTGGAAGCGATCCCAAGTTTCTACGTAAGTTTTGCTGCCTTTTTTTCTACTTGTTTTTTTTCTGGTCTCTTCACCGGCAAAGTAAACTCTCAAATTACCAGAGTTCAAATCAGATGATGTTTTTTGTTATTAATTCAAATTCCACAATGTAGAGCAATGTGCTGTCATAATGAAAACAAAGAAAACTAAGGAATTGGCTGCCTTTGAATTGCTTGCAACAGTCTAGCTAATGTGTTTATACCCCAGTCTCTCTCTATTTTAGGACATACACTTCTGTACTGGAATTTTCTGTCTTGATCCAGATTTCCCTTTTTATATTCCCTACATTAGTATTCATATTTACAACGTGAAAACATCACACAGTGACATAGCAGTTCACTGCAGGTGAAACCGAAAACATCCTTGTCTCAACCGTGAAGATCTTACCAGACCAGGAATGCTTCTCCCTTCTTCACTCCAAGTTTCCTGGGACTATCAAGAAGAATGTAGATTATAACTAAAACCACTTGATACAACCAGATAAGACTTGATTGTCAATAAGGAGATTGAGCAATATTTTTCTCCTGGTAGAGATTTACACAGTCCACTTAGCAACAGCAGCTGCAAAGACCTGCTGACAACATCCTCCCATTCATCACTGATCCAGTGGACTTTAATCAGTAAAAAAACCATGAAGGTCAGGAAAAGCCTATTAAGGCATTAAGACAGGACAGTCTTTACAAAATCTCTTACATCTTCACGAAGTCTGAATTGCTGATGAAGCAGCTAATTACCCCTCTACACCAAACTCACCAGCGTATGAAATCAACTTCAGCAACAGAATTCCAACAGTACCTATCTTTGCTTCTCCCACACTAGATATTGGTGGCATATCGAGTGTTTTAGAAAATACTTAAGATCATCTGTTGGTGGAAAAAACTGCTTTTTCCAAGTTAGCAAGAATGGGAACCAAGGATCTGCAGACTGGCAGCTCCTAACAGAAAAACATTCCAAACCAAGCAAACAAACCCAAAAACCCAAACTCTGCAGCACCAAAAAGCTCAACCAATGACAGAAACCCACTGTAGCAAAGCATTCTTGAAAACTTCTTTTATTCTCTTTATTTTCAGTGGCTGCAGAGAGCTGCGTAGGACTCTGCAACCATATCCACATCAATGAAGACAGACAGGTCTATTACACTTTACAAAACAGAGAAATAAGACCTGTACAGTTGTTATATATCGTAATTTTCCCTAAACCCAAGAGAATTTGCAAGCCATAGACTCTAAAATTGTAATGTAGTCCTTCCAATAGGACTTGATTTTTAAGTAAAAGGTAATAGGATACTATTCGCATTGCACACACATACAAAACTTCAAGCCTTAAAATGGAAATTTTGCCGCCAAATTTTCTTTAGCATTCTTTTCATACACACTTGGTCACTGATACTAAGGGCTACATTAATCATTGTTAATTTTACTTCCCAAGAGAGGCTGCCCTCATGGTGCAATCTACTTAAACAGGTCTTGACCTATTTGTTCCCACCATCTTCCCTGATGTTTCCTGCTGTAACTGCTCACCTGGGACAACATATTCTATTTTCTACAATATCTAATCACCAAACTTCACAGTTGTCACAAGACTACTACAGAGTGGTATGCTTAATCACAAAAGAAACCCTTCAGTATTTCACACACAGAAAAAGCCAAACCAGGTTATGTTTTAGATTGCTTCTGTTGAACCTGACATGAAAGATATTTAAAACCAAAAGCAGTTTCAATGCTGTGGAAGGAAGACTCTAACAAAACAGTACTCAAGTTCTAGATGGGTATGGATTTTAAAAACCATTCTTTCCTCACCACAGAAGACAGTGAAGAAGTTCAAGGTACATTTTAAATGAAACTTCAAAAACAGGACTGCTCTTACAAAAATAAATGACATGAAGGATGAAAAAATATATTTCAGAATATGAATCTACAGAACTGCAATTTTTCATAACTTAAATACGAGGATATGGAAGGGGCAATGAAGGGAACATACAATTATGTAATGGTTTAGTGAAAACAAACCCTGCTATATATGTAAAGCTAACTCTACTCCCACTAGTCATATTTAGCCTAATATCCAAACCTAACTATAATAATAATAATACATGGAAATACTGTACACGCCTGTTCTAGGAGAATCCCATTACCTTACATTAAAAAACAAGTCTATTTTAATGCAAGATTAAATATGACTAGATTGCTACGTAACAATTTTACAAAGTACCAATACAGAACATAAACAACATGTGGACACTTCAACAAAGAATAGATGACATTCACCTCTCCGTGCTGCTTGACACAACAACACATTCATTTACGTATTGCCTTTACCTGGAAGGCCTTGGATGTTTCTGGAGTGCAAGATAAATATTAAAACCACCAATATGATTGACTTAGATGGAAATAAGAACATTTACCATTCTACCCAAAACTGTGGAAAAAAACAAGTGCACTGTGGTAAGAGGCTGTCCACACCCCTTTATCAGAAATATGACTACAATCCTTTTAGCAACTGCTAAAGGAAAAAGGACTAGTATAACACACTCAAAATTACACAACAGTTTAAGAAAGGAACAGAAAAATATTATTGTAAACAAACTGCAATGTATTGTAAGTTGAAAAAGAAAATAAAATCAACATATGTTATGAGGTTTAAAAAAAATCATCAATATGCTTTTCAATCAATATTGTAGCAATTTCAAATTAAAGCCCTGTGTGCAGTATATGTAAACAGTCAAATCACATCATGGGGAAAAAGATATCCTCTCCCTAAACATATACACGATTCTGAATACAAAGGGGATAATCTTTAATGTCCCTTCTAACCCAAGCCTCTGTGATTCTATGAAAACAAAGTTTTCCTTACTGGGCTATATTACCTTTCCTAAAGACAAATAATACACAGTTTCACAGTGGATCTACAATCAAAAAAACATGTATTTTATGAACATTTTATATTTTGTAAACTAGCACATACTTTTAAAAGCAACAGTTGATGTGATCTTAATGCTTCTCTTTAAGAAGACAATTTCTTTACTTCTCATGTGTGAGAAGGATCTCTAACTTTTGTAAGTTTAGTGTTTAGTTTGTTCCAGTAATCTATTTTGATGAAAGGAAAACGTGTTCATTTTCTGAGACATACAGAGTCAATGGCAAAATACTAAAAAGGCTGGAAAAAAACGTAAATACGACGTATGAATTTAAACAAGACTTATAATTGTCATGCCTAGCTGAAGTATCCATCCAGCATAAGACAATTCTCCAGCAGAAATACACCCTCCATGTATCATTTCCAGTTTTTTAATTCTCCAAAAAGAAATTTCTCCAGCGATTAAAGTATTTTCCATGCATTTCAAGGCTTGAGAAATATGCATTAAAATTCCTGACAAATCTTCTCACAGACTGTCAACAAAAGGTTATGCTTTCTTGCAAAGTCAGGTCTAAGAAGGTAAGAGCCCTCCTCTACGCAAGGGGATTTTGAAGGGATGGTGTGGTAAGACCAAGAAAAAAATTAAATAATGTATTATACAAACCACCTAGTGTCAGCTACCAGGCCTGAGCTTGGTGGCATTTTTTCTTTCTTTCTTTCTTTTTTCTTCAAGTAACATCAAAAAAAGAAAAAACACTTTGAGGTAGTTTCTCCCTTTGTATCAACTGATGGAGTGCAAATAGCAACAGTGAAGCTACAGAGATGTACACAAAGGAAGCTGCCCACCAATCCAGCGGTTCAAGCTCTCTCTGCAAAATCATAATCTTCCAGCACTTAGAGACATTAGTTGGTGAAGCACCATCAGAAAATCCATTATCTTTTAGATCTATTTATCTAGCTAGCTAGCTTTTAAATAGGTACATGTCACAAAAATTTGATGGGACGTCAAACATTTCACAGTGTTTTAAGATGTAACGATGTGCTTTGTTCCACTTTTATCTTAAAATATAAATCACACATAAAAACTGAGATGTCCTAATTTTGAAAACCTATCAGTGAGATGGAAATATGACCTTGCCGATTACTGGCCAATTCCCTGCATACATTCTCCTAAACTCTAAAATGTCAAGAAATTTTATGACCAGTAAAGTCATGTGAAAACAAAGATACACTCTCATTTTGTGTAATATCATTATAAATATTTTCACTTTCAAAAATTTTTCCATTTTAAGCTGAAATCTCCACCTTAATCTGCTCATCCATGTTCTTCCAAATATATGCCTGAGAAATGGGTAACAGATTAGTAAGAGGCTAAAATTCAGGGAGAAAGTGTCCATCTTACTAGGTGAGCATACAACCAAAACTACATTGTAATCTAAGTATAAATTATCTGCAGAGCCCTGGCTGATCAAATGCTTCCAATTTGCACATAGTGATCTCAAGGTGTTCTTCTAACACCTGCACTTTTCAGGTACTTTGGTCAGCTGAGAAAGGAGGGTGATGATGGTGAGGAAAGGCGATGTGCAGTATGGTTTAAAACTCCTTTTTAAATTTACAACACATGAATGGAATTAGTTGAACTACATTTCCTGGCATTAACAGAAGGCTTTTTTCCCCAGAGGGAACGTGGATAGCATAGCACCTGCTGAGATTTCTTTGGTGGCTTGTCACCTCAAAGGATGCGAAAAGTATTCCCCAGAAATTGTGTACCAAGAGAGAGAGGTGGGCCTAAGCTTTCTTTTTTTCTACGAAATCTGCTGCTATTGCTACATAAGCTTGACTTAAATAAGCATTAGCAGTAGTAGCAGTATTCTGGCAGGCTTTCCAATTTTTCCTGACAAAAGAAAATGTCCACTTGTAACTGCTTATATTCCAGTAAAAGATTAAAATACTTTCTTTAAAGAAGAAAACACTTCTGGCAGCAAGAAGTTGCTTTATTTGACTATTATTAAAGATTTCAGAACAACAAAATTTGAAAATTTCTATGAAAAAAAATTTGCAAAACTTTTTGGAAGAACCAGGCAAATTAAAGACATGGGAGTTGTAGCTGCATATTTCTAAGTATGACACCAAGTCATGAGCTATATTAGCATTCAGAAAACAAACTTCTTTCCTATTGCTAGCAACAACCAGGGTGAAACAAAGCTTTCCTACTTCATCCTTAAAATACTTCTAGTGTTATTCACAGAAATGCATTAGAATTAAAAAATATTACATGCATAGTATGACAATTGATTTCTAAATTATTGTACTCACAAGACATGAACAGTTCTAATGAAGAATTTGTGCAAATTAGTTTTCAGATTTCTCTAACAGAAACAGAAAAACCAAAGACTCCTTATGGCAGAAGAAAATAGGTTTTAAAAGGAAAAAGGTGATGTTATTCAGAAAATACCTGAAAGAATCAGACATCTTTATTCAGTACTCTAATAACTTATGCTACATTTAGTGACATGGAACTCACTTAAACACGATCTTTTCCCGGCTGTGCTTGCACCTCCTGAACACAGATTTCCTCCTCGATGGACCAGCTCAAGTTCCAAGTTTGTTCTGTAAGAAAAACATAACAATACTGAATGGAACAACATTATTCAAGCCTCTACAGACAAATGAATCATGACAAACTCCCAGTAAACACTAAACAAAAGAATACTGTTAACTAATCTTTAGTGCGAAATACTGTCAAAATTCAGCTCAGAACAAAATAAACTTTACCAAGATATTGTCATAAATGATTTTAAATACTATATTAACATAGTACTGTATTGAGTTGTGGGAGAAGAATTTAAAAAATGTTAATTCTGTGGCTTGCTTCTGTATGCACACACTGCATAATAAGGGAATTTATGTGCAAATCTGGAAAGACAATTTACAGATTGGCTAACTTTCAGTCAATCATATACATCTAAAAAGTGTCCTCTTTATTGGCAGAGCTTTTGTTTAACTTTAAACAATTAGAGTACATAAATATGAATACAGTCTAAATTATAATTAAAGCACTGCCCTTTATAGATAAGTTAGTTAATAAAATCCTTGAAGGTTAATTGTGAATGAAATGCTATCCACTGCAGCTCATCAGTGTGAAACAGGACTCGTGTCACTGAATCTCTGCATGTCACACTGAAGCTTTGTTTCTCAGTATCACTGTAATCTGGTACTTAGGCACCAATTGTTTGGGTCAAATTCGGTAATTTTGTTTAATTTTGGAATTGGATGTTTCACTACTGCATTATTTTTTACTCTCAAGATTTGGAGCAAACAATTTATGTTATATTCTCTGAGAGCCTGTTTCAGTAAGTCAACATACATTCTAAAAATTAAAATAAAGCAATACAACTCTATTATTCTGAAGTGTTGTTTTGCTAATTCAATCCAAACTGCAAATCTCATTCTAAACATATTTTGTCTTTCAATGAAAAATAAAACAGTTTTAGGTTCAATATAATGTGACTGAATCCATATTAAAATCTATTCTAGAATTTTAGGCACATAACATATCCAAGCTAAGAACATCCTCCCTCCCCCCATACATTTAAGAAGAAACAACAGGATGACTTTTATCCAAAACAAATTATTTTTAAGAATTTCAGCTTCATCAACTTGAAAGAATAATACATTTTGATATGCAGTGTTTGTTAAGATACTTTCCTATGTTTTTAAAATAGCAACATTTCTGAATATTCCCATCCCTAAGTTTGCAGCTTATGCCATCCATTTCTGAAGGAATGCTTTAATCCTCTCTGCTCAGAAAAGGCAATTTAACATTGATAATGTGCTTGCTCAGAGCTCCATCTGGTTGCTACTGATAAGGGCATCTGTGTGACAGGGGAATTTTCCACTCTTCAGGCGATTTGCAGTGCTCACTGAACTTGTGAAAATCTACCAGCAAGGAAGCAGGGACAGGGATTTCATATTAGTGGACAAAATAGCAACTGTAGATCAGCGTGTGCTAGTTCATCATGGGAATATGAAGGAAATCAGCATGTTTTATTTCCACACACCTTCTGATAACTAATTTGAAGAACAAAATCAATGACAGTCATCCATTAAAACAAAGATAATTTAATATTTAAATCAAAAAGACTACCTGAATGTTTAGGAATAATTTTCTGGATCTACAATTTTACATTTCCCTTTCACAAAGGCATATGTGCCATTTCACAAAACAAACCTCAGGGACAATTCTGAAAAATACCTCTTGCTGGTACATATGAGATGTCATATAGTACTTTTTACTGTAAGGAGTGTAAGGAAAGTTATTTCTTTAATCATCTACTTTGTTCACATATATGATACCAACTCTCACCTCCCACACTTCTTCCTTGTCCCCTAGCTCCTCAAAGGCAGCACCTTATAGCTCAGCTTTTTTGGAAATATAAGCATAAACTTTTCCCTTCATTATGTAACTTGGCATACAAGTGCACAGTAGAGAAAGCATCTTCTGTGAAAATGAACACTTATCCTTCAGAAAAATATCTACATCAGGTACAGACCTCAATCTTTTTTGAAGAGACCAGTGTATCTCCTCCCTAATTTGAGCTCCCTTCTGCCTTGAGGATCTGCGTACCCTCTGCCCTTTACTGAAGAAAAGTAATGAAGAAAAATTGGGGGCATCTGATAGAAATGTGGAACACAGAGTGGTCTCTGAAAGAATTCCTTGCTTATCTCAGACTCCTCAACATGAATAAAAGAAAATGAGAAAGAAAATCTATATGAGCGTCTTCTTTTTCTATCTAGAAATCTCAGTGTCATTCATTGGAGCAAAAAATTTTGTAGAACACCTCCTTTATCCTCCTCACTCATAGAAAAAACCCTGAGAAAATGGATTTTGCTCAGCTGTCCTGACTCCTGATTAAAACCAGACCTACTTCATCCCTTCTTGAGGGCTTCTATTAAAGGAACGTATTGAGGGTGGGAAGGGTGATTTCATATTTCTGAGAAGTCATGCCAGGACAGAGCAGGGGGAAGTAAAAATGCAATGTCTTTTCCAGAAAGGGAATATATTTGGATGGACTTGCTCTTCCTATTGGGACAGAAGAAGCATAGCTTAGTAAAGCACTACCATTTTTTCTCACTTCAATTTACAAACAAAATTCAGTAGATCTGAATATCTGGGAAAACCCCAGATACTGAGACAGACTCAAAAGGAAAGAACACATGGCTCTCAAATTAGTCTATATACAGCTGACAGAAAAACTTGCATAGCCAACAAAAGCACGAAATCTACTGCTATGCAATACACAAACAGTCCTCCAAGATATCACCACAAATGACAGTCTTAATGCTTTGAATGTGGAACTATTGAAATTAAAGCAAGGCACATGTGTTTTGGGAATGACACCCTACACTAATCTCATAAATGTCAGCAAAGACAAGGAGGAATGCATGAAAAGGGAACAAATTTAACAAGATGTGACTGTTGCAAAAGCAGGAGGTAGCCAAGGAGCTGCTGTTCCAGCTGTGCATGCAAATCAGGATGCCAAGACCCAGAATCCCTCTTTTGCTAGGAAAACAGACAGCAGCTAGCCCTCCCATGAGGTAGTAGAGAGTTCTTTTGTTATTTTTTTTTCTCTGTTACCAGTGACATAAGCCTGGGTAAGCAAAAATGAAGAAAAGTAAGTTCCTTTTTACCTGAAGGAGAAAGAATAACCTGCAGCAACTGGCTATGTGTCATTTCACATTCCTATTCCAGCATGCAGTAATCCACTGCAAAGCTGGCATTCAGCTGTAAACTAGCCTCTTTTAGGACAAGAGATGATGTCATTTTCTGACTGAAAATGGAACATAGCTTATAAGAAGATTAAGAGTGTTTAATTCACATATATACAGAATTATTCAAAATATCATTGTACTCAAATGCTCATCTAAACAAGGGTTAAATACCAGGAAAAACTGTGAAACAGCGGTAGATGGTCTGACCAAAACCAGTTAAATGCTTTGGAATACCTGGAACTAGAAACGCTCAAAGGTTACTGGTTGGTAAGGAACACAAGGGTATCATTACCTCAAGAACAACTCTGGATGGAAATAAGGAAGAAACAGGTTGAATGACAGGTATAACTTACAGAAAGTAAATGAATTCAGTATGTAATTCTAATCATGGATAGTCCACCGTTTGATTACTTAAAATTAAACACATAACAAAATCATACAAAGAAAACTCTCCCAGTTTGGAAGATGACGTACAGATCTATTTCCATAAACAGAAACAGTAAAGTTATATAAAAATGTCTATTTAAAAGTTTCAATTTTTAACCCTATAGTTCTTATGCATTTATCAAGTAGTAGAAGCATGTAAATCTGGATTGCTGCACTGAAAAGCAAGAGAAGTTAACCACCTTGAAGCTGACCTGCCAGGTTCCCTCCTAAGTTATCTTATGAGTTACAGTAGCAATACAGAAGGCTGGATCCAACACCTGAAATTCTTCAAACATGGATAAATGGAAAATTGGTGACACAAGTCTAACCCTAACAGGAAGGGGTCACAAGGAGTACAAGTGACCTATCCTAATCTTAGTGGTCAACCACAATTTCTCTCTCCAGCAGTGCAAGCAGCAATGAAATGCTGTTCTGGTTTGAGGTATTTTTAACTCCTTGAATGAAAATGAATCTTGAGCTCAGTGTGTAAATATAAAAGTAACATACAGATACATTTAAAATAAGTTTAGCTAGCATTTTGAAAATTATGTAACACTGCACCCAGAAATGTATTTTAACACCATTTCTGCATCTTAAAATGGCATGTCAAGTTATGGTTACAAGTTATCATACTTTGATACATGAAATATTAATTTTGAGTCCTTTGTATTTTTGGAAGGGTATTTAATTGTATTGATCACACATGTAATTGCTAAAAACCCAACATTACATATCCTTGTATAGCATGTACCACTTAAAAATAGAGAATAATCCTTGAACTTGCTATGTATAAAATTTCATAGCTCTTCTGTATCAGTTAAAGTACTCTGGAAGAATACAGAGAGTATTTCTTTTAATGGAATAATACAATAATCCAAGTTGGAGGAGAATTCTGGAGATTAGATAGTCTAACCTTCTGTGAAAAGCAGAACCTTAGATTTGATTACCCAAAGTCCTGCTGAGCCAAGCCTTGAATATTTCCACTGCTTATATACTAAAGACACTCAGCCATCAGTTCATGAAAGTGCAATAAAAAAATGCTACTCAATGGCATCACTTCTATGCTTGCAGTTTCTCTGCAGTCAGCACCTTCCCTGCAGGCCTCAGTAAGTCAGAGTTTAGAAAATTATTTCCTTAATGAGTATTTCAAGTTCTTATGGGGAAAACCTGGTATTATAGTAACTCTGAATAGTTGAACCATTCAGAGTACCTTAACATTAATGACATAGAAGAAGGGACTGATTTTCTTGGAGAGCCCATGTGACACTGACGGTTCTAAAACTACAATCAAACATCTCAAAGAAAATCCTGCTGGTTTCAAGACTTCTTCAGGATTCTAAAGACTACATGAAGAGAAATTCCAGGTTGCTGATGTAATAAAAAAAGCTCCTTCTGTGATCTTCTTTTAAGTAAATAAAACTAATGTGTGGCAGAGAGATAAAAAACACTTTGTGATTTTAAAACTAGCAATATGGCAGTGATACAGAAAAAATGTTGTTGTGCAGAAGACAGAGTAGATTTGACAATTTGAGAAAGTAAAACAAGAAATGCAACATAAAATTTTGATATATGGAAAGCAGAACCTTGAATTAAGAAGAAAACTAAATAAGCATACAACACAATGTTCTCCGGGTTCTGTGCCACTGCTGCACATAGTAAAAATGAACTGAGAGACACATGTTTTCATCTTGCATAATGCCTGTATATGAAAATCAGGAAATGTAACCTTGATGTACTGAGTATTCAAAAAGTCCTATTTGCAGAGGATGAAATATTTTTCAATGATTTTTTTTTTTTAAAAAAAGAAGAAAGCTATCTAGTGATTAATACCACTAGTGAAAAATACAAAAGAAAAAATATAAAAAGAAAAACATACCCACCTGGCTACAGAATACATAAACAAGAAATCATTGTCAGGTGATCCAGGAGTCTTACTATAATCTGTATACTTCTTCTGTGTGGTACTTTTTATATCTTTCATTACCGATTCCATTTCTTTACTGAGGTTGGTTTCAGACTATGAACAAAGACAAAAAAGAAGATTAGTTAATTTTACCTGAAGAAATGCATTAGCTGATTGTAAAGTGTAGCACTTTCATATTTGTAAAACACATTTGCAGGTTATGAAAAAATATGCATTAAAAGTCAGCATTCTGCCCACAAAAGTGTCAGAATATTTTGGAAGGTTATTCTGATTTGTTCAGAATATGAAAACAACTGTTTTGTCCATCTCCTAAGTTTAAGAATCTCAGTGCTTGTGCTATTTTAAGGCATATTTGCACTGTATAAGTACAGAGAAACACAAAGCATTTCCACCAAGACCTGAAGGTAAAAAATTTAATATAATCAATTATTTAAATTTTATTATTTATTAAATTTATAATTTAATAATAATTTATTATTATTATATAATTATTAATTCAGAGGACCTCATGAAGCTTTGTAACACATAAACATCTGCAAATTCCTCTTTCTTAAAACAAATAGTCCATAACTTACAAAGTTCTTAAGAGACATTGTTTAAATAGCTTCCAGTTACAAGACTATTGATGTTTTTTCATTGCATGGAAAATGTAATTCTATTTTATATTACATGATTTCATTCTATGTAAATTACTATGGCAAAACCTGAAAATGTACTCAATAAAAAATTATATTAATCACATTTTGCCACAGCTTTCAACTGTTTATTTTTAGTAGGTAATGCAGTAAATGCTCCAAGTCTCTTGATAAGAAAATGATAGTATGCTGTCTTCAATATCAGCAGAAAATGAATTTCCCGAGGTTGCCAGCTTTCTAAGAGATCACAAATGCAATAAAATGTAAAAACTGAAAGGTAGAGGCAAATTAACAAGGATCTTTCTGCCTTACACTGATGCTTACTGGGAAAGTTCCCAGCTGTTCTTGAAGGTCTTCCACCTCTTGCACAAGATCTTGCATACACTTGTTACTATGACTTTGCCAAACGCTTCTTTCCATGTTGTTGCCAGGATAACAAGGAAGAACACTGTTGGCAAACTGCCTACACAGGGGACAGGTAAATTCTCCTTTGTCCACTGAAAAACCCTGGAGGACTTGGTCATTCTAAAAGAAAATAAAGAAGATGTAGCTGAAATTTGCAAACGATTATAGGTTTTTTTTGCTTGATATTTCAGGTGTATAGCTAAAAAAAAAAAAGTCTAAAACCTAAAACTGTAAAGAAAGAGTAATTAGCACAGTTCCCCATTTTACTGACAAAGGTCTGAGCTACTAGAGACTGTCTTACAATCCCCCAACTCAATTAATTTTCCTGATTTTAAGCACTCTCCATTGTCAACAATATCCCCATAATAAAGCAGAAAGACTTCAATGGAGTGTTTCCAACATTTCATGTGTTGGTGTCTCTTTCTGATAATTCCCATAAAGTTTGAGACTCCAAGCATAGGCTGAAAAAAGCCTGACCAAGGAGCCATTTGGCAGGTAGTGTGAGAAGAACCCTGATGTTCACATGAAGGATGAAAGAATGGACACAGAAACACATGTTTGGAAAGTGAGGACATGTCCTCAGTATTCCTGTTAACTGGCAAGAAACCTTGCTTCAGCTTCAGGAGTTGCCACCATGGCTTCCCATGTCGATATCAAACTGTATTATGTAAAAATAAATGTTTTATCCAGATGAACACAGGTTAATAAGTTATTTCAGTCCTAAAAATGGTAGAGAATAGTCAAAATTATTATGCATTCACCTAGGTATCAGTAAAACATGCTAGGAACAGAAGTTCACTTAAATAATCTAGAATCTTCAAGAATACAATCACATGGAGTAACAGTGCATTTCAGTTTAATAGAGAATCCACCAGAAAAATTACTTCAGAATTTATATGATGCAAAAAATCACTTTTCCAAAATTCTGTAAGGAGAGACTCTACCATGAAAGTCCAAATTTTGCTGCTATATTACTTTATGTAATTTTTAAGTTATTTTATATTTATCTTCATGACACAATTACTGCTGCAGGCAAATTTAAATTAATAAGGAAAAGAACAATTCATCATGGGATCCAAGAAAGGTTACACACCTCCTAGTTTCTTTAGAGGCTAAGTTTCACAGTATGAGCAATGCTGATACTAAAAATACAAGGAATTGCTTACAGTTTCTCAAAAAGAAATCAACAAAAATTACAAAAAAATCCCTCAACCACAAAAACAAAATAACAAAAACCACAAACACCCTCCCCTACCATCCCCCTCCCTCAAACAAACAAAAACTCCACCAGAAGATCCAGCAAACCCAAAACCTGAAGAAATATCCTCTAAAGTAATTTTGAACAAAAATGCTGGTTCACATGAAAGAAGAAGTTATCACTTAGTCTTTAGTTTTTCTGCACTGGTTAATTTTGCACAAGATTTTTTCTGATATATCAGAAACTGAAAACAAAATACTTTTGTTAATAATTTCAAGATGCAATGAGAGATTAAGTTATTAAGTTCCTGAAACATAATAAAACCATTCTGTACATTCATACAAAACATTTGATTGACCTGATTTGAACAGCATAAATCCAACTGATTTCAGTAAAAGCAGTTAGATCCAAATAAACAATTATGATCTTCAGTTTCACTTACCCGTAAGGATTCCATGTAAGATTTGTGACAATCTATGTGTAAAGTGTGACCACAAGTTTGTACATAAACACCTCCTTCCCAGCCTATTGACACTGCTTGTAGGCAGGAACTCTAAAACAAAGCAACAACAGTAGGAAAAAACAACAAAGATGAAATATAAAGCTATAAAAGTATTTACCAAAACTTCAAGATTTATAAGATAGACAGATTTTTATTTGCATGCTACCTAATTAAAAGATATCTGAGGAAATAAAGAAAAGAAGTCTATTTTATACAAAGTGTTCATTTATGCTGACTGACATGGCTGCTTTCACACTATTCCCTCCAATAGTTAAATGAAACTTTTGCAGTTCTTCTCACTTAAGAGAACAACTTCTTTAAGGCATCTCTTGTATTACAGCATGAAGGTGGGTCTAACTCCAACAGCTGCTTCAACAGCAGAAGCTATCCCATTTACACATTTTATTCAGTTTTGTAGATCACCAAAATAACAATACCACAGTTACAGAATTAAACCACAGTCAGATATTAAAATTCAGTGTAAACACTCAGAGGTTTTAATGAGTTGTTGAACAGCATCATATATAACTCATCATAACTGGAAAAGAGAACAAATACTTGTTTAGGGAACTCAGTTGTACACTAGGTTTGTTTTGAAAACATTGGCCTTATTGGAAGACTGCACCTCCAGCCCACAAGTCCAAAAAAGTTACCTCACTGGTGGTTTTTTTTCAGAAAATAATGACCTGAAGAAACAATCACCTCTGGCAAATTTTAAGGAATTCTAGAAAATTCTCTTGCAGAAATTCTAACTATAGTCAGTCTAAGTATTAAATCTCCATTTGTCAAAAATTTCAAACACAGACTGAAATGTACATTCTAGTTCTACATTTAAAGAATAGATAAAGATTTATGGCTACCAGAATTGTAAAATAATTTTTAGTGTAGACTGACCCAAAAATGGTCTTAATGTATGATGCAAAATCACAGTACCATGAATAACTCTGATATTTGCATTTTCTAAGGGTGTCTATTATTTTTTTTTCCTGCATATGAGCAGGAAATCAAAACAAAATCACAAATTTTAGCTATGGGACATGGTCCTGTTTACCATGCCTCAACCTCTCATTCATAATGTGCTGTGAGCCTCTCAGGCCATAAAATAAGAAAGACTTTCTCCTGCTGGTTCCTGCATGATTTATAGACTGCAGTATTAATTACATTGTATGATATACCTGGCTAAGCCCCACAGGACCAATATTTCATTCAGAAAAATCATTATTTACTGCATATATCTAATGAGGCTAATGAGTAGCAGTAGTAAAAAGAAAAAAACAAACAAACACCCAAACCCACACACAGAAAGAAAAACCAAACAACAAAACAACCTTAAAGCCTTAGCCAGAAAGGCTTTACTCTATTACTCTTGAGCTCAGAAATAAAGGAGAGTGCAAAGCAAGCGACAGGCTTGGGATGGAGAACATCCACATCAAGCTATTGGTTACAGAGTACTGTGTGACTCTGAAAACAGTCCTATCAATTCAGTATACGAAATTTTATCTCCTAATCTTTGGTCCTACCTCTCCATATTAAAAATAATCACTTTCAATGATTTTTCCTTTAATGGGCGAGAAGTCTACTCCCTGACAGCAAGCATCAAATTCCAGCTAAGAAAGTGCAAGACGGAATCTCACGGAAAGAAGTGATCTGTTTTCCCCAATCTCTATGCACCAGGTAGCTTTTGAATGGCATTTTTGTTGATTATTTTTCTTCTAGCAGAATAAGCTAGATCATATTTCATAACTTAAAACTTTTGCATCTAAGTGAAATTATTCACTTGCCTCCCAAAATCTATTAGAGCGAGGACACTTGCTGGGGAGGACACAGTTGATAAACAAAAGGACTCCTTATTGCTTAGCTCAGCTGAGCAAGACACTCAAGACACTAGCAGATGATTCCATTTTTATGTCCAAAGCAATTTAAGGATTAGTTCTTTCATGCACAGACTTTTTTTTTTTAGCCCAGTTATGCCCTGAAAACGTGAAAGTAAAAATAGCTAATTCAAATGATGTTTGAATCAGGATGGGAATGTTTGAAAGTAGGATGCATTTGCTCATTGCATTACAGTGCATGTTAAACTAATCTGTTGGTAGTGTTACTGCACAGAAAGGGAAATACACACTTTAGTAAGTAAGTTTTTTAGTAAGTAAGTAACATTTTGCTTGGAACTCCATCCACTTCCATGTTCGTAGGATGTGGACATGTAAAAATAAAGCTCCACTTCAGCACTGCTTCAAAGCTTTTTATCACTCCAGCAGGAAAAAAAACCAATTAACTATCTGAAACACTAAACCAGTATCATCAAAGTCAAAAGAAGAAAAGCTCGTCCACAGATTCTCTCAGCTAAAAAGTCATTTGTTAAAAAATAATTTTTTGCTTAGGTCCTACAGAGTTTCACTTTCCAGTAAGGAAATGCATTATATTTTCCTTAGAATAAGATGCTTTCTGAAAAGATTGACCAATTTTTAGGACTACATCAAAATAATTACTAATTTTACTCAACATTAATCTACATAAGCAACCTTGGCTGCAGTTGGCAAATTTTAATTATCTGTGGATGTCATTATGAAAAAGCCAGCAACTGTGTTAGAATAAAAATTGCCAGTTTTTCCACTTTAAAAGTAATTCTTTCTCCTCTTCTAAAGGCTCATTATTCAGTTAGATACACTGAAAAGCATCTCACCTAGGATTAATCTACAGAAGCTAATTTAGGGTCACAGGTTCCATATTTTTCTCCCTGAAAATGATTTCTCAGAACAGTTCTGAATTTTGTTATATAGCTCTTTGAGGCACTAGCAAGGGAAGTCACAGGCAGCCCTTCCACAAAGTTCTACAATTGAACATGTCCTGCAACAAGAATTGGTTCTCAAAATTAAATGTGAAAAGTTGCAACTTGGCTTTGTGACGTAATGTAAAACTGTTTGGAGCAGCTAACAGAACTGCAAAGCAGACATTTACTATCAATTAATGTAAAATGGAACTTCAGATCGTGCACAGAGTTGAGGATTCAGTAGAAGAGTATTCTACTGGTTTCTCCTTCCCATCCACTCATACTCCCCTTCTCTGTAGTAGCTCAGAAATCTGTTACAGATTAAAACAACTCATTCCACTTAATGCTTCCAAAATACTTTTACTTGATTAAGAGCAATTCCTTGACTGGGTTCTCTGAACAGCTCCAAGAGAACTGATGTTGGCTTAGACAGTGAACCCAAATTTCCATTGTGTGGTCACACCGGATTGTGAAATACCTTCTTCTAGAGAATCTGTGTGGATGCTTAATGGCTGTGTAGCCTGTAGAAATACTAGATACTTATTGCCAAAAATATAACAGAGGAAAGCCAGAAACTATTTAAAAACAAGGACCCTATCAAATGTAAACACTTCAGAATGACAGCAACATGAAAAAGCATTTGCTAAATGTAGAAATAAACCTAGGAGAACTCTAAGTTGTCATTTCATTTATCTTTTTACATAGAAATTTTTCTTAAGTGCTGGCCTGGTTGACATGAAATGCTTACATCTTTGAAGTATCGCTGCAGAGTAGTCAGCCTGACATCGTGCAGCGCCGCACAGGTGTCCCAGGGGTAGATCTGCTCCTCCTCAGTCACTGGGAGCCTCTTTGGCTCAGTGCTGTTGCGGCACTGCCCCAACACTGCGCAAAGAGAAGCGGCAATACACAATGCAAGGGGTAACAACAGGCTCAACAATTCACAAAATAAGCAGGCAATTCTGGTTTGTAACTATAATGGGCTTTGTTGATGTTAAAAAGTAAAAACTTACTAAATACTGAAAGTTGTTCTTTTGCACTTGTACATTATATATACACACATACACACACACAAACACCTATACCCACTAACACGCGTATCTACGTGCAGACACACGTATGGCTGTTTAATTTTTTCTTCCTCCCAGTACTGCCTTTCCTGCAGGTCTGTAATGCACTGCTGCATTTGCAAAAGCTAATAGAAGGTAGGAGGTAATTAAACTGTTTGTTCGTTCCCCAACCTTTTAAAAAGTTCCTTATGTGTCTCACAGAGGACCTTCCACAAAAGAACCAGAAAACCCTGTGCTTCCAGACTTCATGAGATACAATAGGATTTATGCACACATGCTAAAAGCTGCAGAAACACTGCTTTTCCTGCAAGCCACGCATTCATACCCGAGGACGCTTGTAACAGTACAACTAGCCCTGTAGGTCTGTCTTCAGTAGAAGGGCCGCTTTGTCCACAAATAACACAGTCATATATTGCCTCAGAGACATGCTGTTCAGATGTAGCTACCTCCATGGCAATATCAGCATCTGGTGATTCTAAAAAAAATTAAGAAAATTTATATTAAACAGAAGTAAAGTAATCCAATTGAGGATTTCCATCTGAGGATGTCCAACCATCTGCACTGAGGTAGTGATGAAAAAACTACAAAATAATTTCTTTAGTTTATCTACAACTAAAACATTGTCAGTTGCTTGAAACGAACCTCTCTGCTTCCAAGAAAGACATTTACAAAATGAAATATGTGTTTTTCCATAGGCAAAATTACTCCCTGTGGAATTAAATGTTTCAATTGAGTTTCACTTTAAACTTGATCTCTTTAAAATGTCTATAAAACAGAAATCTAACTTCTATTTTGTTAGATATTATACTGAAAACTTTAAACATAGAGAGATGAAGGGCAACAATATGACTCTCTAATAAAATCAGATTTGCTCATAGCTGACTGAAACAATAATTTGAAGGAAAAATGACTTTTTGTTTTCTTCATGGTCCACATTGTTCCTTCCTAGGTGCACAGAAATGTTCAAGGCTAAGGTCCAGCTCTGAAGCATGAAGTTACTACACTTGACATAGCTTTGATCTCATGATAGTTGGTGGTGCTGATTTCAAGGCAAGCCATTTTATGTTATGTTACAATCAAAATTAAGAATTCTTCACTGGCTTAAAGAAAAACACCTTCGGACTAAATGATCCACTCCTGGCTGCTCAGGAACACATACAGTCAGCCTCTTGATCTAGAATATGTGGGCTCTTTGTGTCTTTCCTAGAACATAATTCTTCTAATTGAAAAACATTTCCTCCCTACCTTCAACCATACCCTTCATCCCTCTGATTAAGCAGGCTGAAGTATTGGATAGAGAACCCAAAAACCTTGAGTACAGCAACAGTCCTCGTGTAGAATTGCTTTTAGGAGAACTGCTGTCTTCTGAAAGTCTACTCCAAGTTTGGCACAGGAGGCTGCTGCCATAAGGAGAGGCGTGTTGGGTGCCAGGCAGAATATTTCTTTGCTATAAAAAACTCCATGCAATGCTCTTGCTCAGAGGGCTGAATCAAAATCACACTGCTTTAGTAAGTACTGATTTCCTAGTCAGTTATTGAGGGTCACATGAAAATGAACCCTGATCTTCACTGACGTGTGGCTGTTATATTGTAC
Source organism: Phainopepla nitens (assembly GCA_013400175.1). Lineage (NCBI taxonomy): Eukaryota > Metazoa > Chordata > Aves > Passeriformes > Bombycillidae > Phainopepla > Phainopepla nitens. Next base: position 446,163 of record VXBQ01005792.1, read on the forward strand.
ACATGTCTATCACCATCTAGTGGCAGCCAGATGTACAATGAAATAAAAAGCACAATGCATCAACTGCAAATGCCCAACACATCCAGGAAGGTAGAAGCAAACGGTAACACAGAAGGGATGAAGCAAACACTAAATGCTACTTTTTATATTTAGCATCACCTCATAACTGTGTAATGCACAATCATGTACACCTATGTATCAAATGCAAGAAATGACAAGGACTAGAGTTTCAGCTTTCTTTTCTCTCTTTTTCTAAAATATTGTCAATACAACAGAATATATGCAACTATTCAATATTTTTCAGAAGTGAAGAAAGAGAATACAACATACCAATCTGATTTTGAGCAAATCAATGGAAGTCATCAAAATCTGTCAATATTTAATTTACAAAATATCATTTATCCATCATAAATTGCGTATTTTTAACCTGAAGGAACTTAGGATTTAAAAGGTGTTTTAAATCAGTTCAATATATGCAATTTAGACTTTTATTGCCTATGGGGAACAGGCACACAAAAATCAGGCCAATTTAATTTTAGAACTCAATGATTAAATGCATGCTTCCTTCACAACTACTTAGATGTAGATATAGCTAGGCTACTCTGGCAAACAATAAATTTTCAAGGAAAGTAAGCTACTAGCACTGAGGAAGACTTCCTAACAAAATAATTTGCACCTGAGCTAGTAAAAGAAAACAAAGGGATATTGGCAAGAAATTAAAATCTCAAATAAGTAAGCATACCAGAAAAACCATAACCAAAAAAAAACCCCTCACATCTTTTTGAATGGACTCTGATAAACCTCAATTACTCACTTAAACTAGCTCCAAAGATTTAACCTAATTGATTTCACAGACTTGTCCTAGTGATGTCACTGTGCAAAGAAGGAGCCAATGGAAAATACGAGGTAAGACACATAGTACTGGTATCAGCTCACCAAGTTTCTGTCATGAGATTTGTCTTATGTTGTAGTACACGTCATCCCCTTACACTGGGTTCTGGAACTTTATTTTGTCCTTAGGCATTATTTGACAAATCTGAATAAATACGAACCTTAAAACACTGAAGGAGGATGGACAAATTTAAACTGTGACAGAAACCCAGGGAAGAGCCAAATCCTGCATTTCCCAAGAGATTTTAAAGTTAATTATTTCGCTCTTTGCCTAGTTTTGTACCAATAGAAGTAGAGACACAAAGTTACAAAAACCTAGCACTTCTTACCTCCTAACAAATTACTGATCAATTTGCTAAAAACTAGCACACTGATGTACTGCAGAATGCATTGCTACCTGAATTCAATTTCATTTCTACTCTCCAGAGCTAAGGATGCATTCCATTATTTCCTCTACCCAGAAAAACCCCGAAGGGCTCCTCTACCCCCAAACCAAAAGGGCTTTGTAAACACAGTAAATATCATTCACAATCTCCACTGACTGTAGTCAACATTTGTCCTGCTGTACACATTGTGTCTAAGTGGCCCCTTGGCATCAAAGCAACCATTAGTATGCTAATATTCTTTGCCCTGACCCAGCATATATATTCTCAAGAGATCAGTACCTAATTTATTTTTCTATCTGGGTTCAGAAGATTGAGTGTTAGGAAATATATGTCACCTTGCATTAAAACTCTGTGCTTCTTTTTAAGTCTAACTAAGGAATGTTTTATGAAGGACAAAATGACATCCTGCTAAGACACACATTGTAAGAAAGACATAAAAGATCATCTGCATACTTATCAAGATGCATTAAAAAAGTTTAAAAATCACACTGGACACTTCAGAGACATGAAAACTATTGAAGACATGGAAGATATCTTAGCATTTATAATTAGCAATTTAACCAATTCACAGATTTTTAATATAAGTACTTCAGCAGCTTGCCTGGAATGGATCATATTTTGTTTTTATAAAATTCAGACAGATTTTTACAAATACAGGTGTAATTTGTTAAAGGTTACTATTCACCTAGAACTGAGCGCTTTACTTTTGTTTTATCAAGTCCTTTCTGAAGGTTACGAAGTTTCAAAAATCTCTTGCACAGAGTTCCACATCTCAAGATAAACCACAGTCTCACCCTGAGGCAGGGCTCTCAAAGAGCTCAGAGGAGCTGGAACCAGGAGCTAGAACCAGGAGCAGGAAGGCCTCTGGAGCTGAAACCAACATCACATTTTTGACTCTCTGGACATTCATTTATACACCTCAAGAGCTCTATCTGCTGTTCTTAGAACACTTTTCTTGGTTTATTTTTTCCTTTTTTTGTTTATCCTGCAGTTACACAGCTAAAGACAGCACAGTGGATGCTGTTCTATCCTAGTTCATTAACATAACTATTTCTAAATTTCACCTAATTACTTCCAGGCAAGCTTGAATGGCAATGCAGCTCTGCAGATGTCACAGAATATAAATAGAAAGTAACAGGAAAATGGAAAGTGCTACATAATTTGAATTTTTTTCTACAGTGACTATGTGAAAGAAAATGTCAACCTTTATTTTCTGAATCTCAGATGAATTTGTGCATGTCAATTTAAATAAATAAATTCTACTAGTAAATTGAGACACATTTAATATTGAATAACTAACATGTGATTAGGTGACTTCCTTTTAAGCCCACGTAGTGGTTTTTATTTTCAAACAGCTATTTCAGCACTGCTATGCTATGATTCAGGGTAAACCTCTGAATTACCTAAGAGTAGTTTTAAATTGAATCACTCCAGAAAGACTAGTTTCAGAATTCTTACTGTGTCTTGTGCTTTAAAATTAGAATAACAATAGTTTCTGTAACATTTTCAGTAATTTTCTGTATCATATAGAGACTGCATTCACAGCTAAACAAATAATTTAGATTCAACAAACTGAAGAAAATATTCCTGGCAAAAATTAATCTAGATTTTTAAACAAACCCCATGCACTATAAAGATATATGAACTCAACTTCAGAGAGCTATTTTAATGCCAATCAGAAGATAAAAGCTAGTACTGGACTACGATACTACTTCAGTTTATTTTCATAACAAAGTCAGAAAATGGAATGATAACACAGAAGACATTGAAAACAATAAGGGAAAAGGCAAAGTAATTATTAGTTAACACAATGCCTGGAATTATATTCAGTTGTTGCCAAATGTCTTTATGTAGAACTAACTTTATGAAAATGTAGTTCATGAAGCTGATTCTATCCAGTGCCATGCATGATCTGGTATAGGTGACAATAAACTCTACATTTTACATTGAGGCACCTGAAGTTATTAATACTTTAAATACTAAGAAGCAAGCCATTTAAACCTTGCCTGCCCAAGAACTTTTTAACACACCATCATAAACACAAAGGCCCAGGTCTGCCTACCTGAGAATTTAATATTAATTAACTAAAAGCTAAGTGTTCACAGTCCTTCACAAAAATAAATGCTGTGTAATTTACTGATTTAGCGACCATGATCCATCCACAAAACAAAGCAGTTATCTTAAAACACAGCTTGTAAAACTTATGCATGGAAGTATTTATGCACATTTATGTATATATGCAAATATAGGCATATAACTATTGACAGGTACACCTATATGCATATCTATATATAGATATACAGATATATATATACATCAGATTTCATACATAAACTGAAGAATCAAAGCTTCCCCGTTACTTTCAATTAGCCATGACCGCATAAAAACTTAATTTTTAATAAAGAGAACTGCAAGGTTCTTCTTCCCTTCTTCCTTACTTCAACAAATAGATTACAAACAAATAGCTGCCATTTAATGAGGCTGACTTACAATACAAAGTTCCCAGATGAAAATTAGAGTATTGCACACCCTCCAAACCTAACATCACATACAGAAGGATTAATTTCATAGCATCTTAGTAAGTCTGGGTTGGACAAGATCTTTAAGATCACCAAGTTCCAACCCTCCTGCTGTGGGTAGGGACATCTTCCACTAGATCAGGTTGCTCAGAGCCCCATCCAAGATTGCTAAGGTATCCAAAACCTTAATAAGTATAAATGAATACATTTTCAGCAAATACAGTTGTCAAAATATTTCTAACCAATGCTTAAACTCAAACCAAAACTTCACAGCAGATGATATTTGATGGAAGGTGGGGGAAGAGTCCTGCTTTTTCTTATCTTTCAGAAGTGCTAATTTTCTACGAAGTGACCCAAATGACAAAAATATTTTCCATTCCTCAGCTGAACACAAACTAATCAGGATTATGCACTTCTACACAGGAGAATCTGAAAGATTTCACCCTGAAGAAAAACAAGGCTTGATTGTACTGTAAAGCCAGTATTTGAAATAGAATACAATGTTATCACTTATAGCAACTGAGGTGATCTAAAAATTATGTTTTCCTTAGATCCATAAATGCATTTAAAAGGCAAAATTTTCACCTTACTGAACTTTGAAGCTCTATGGAGAAATAATCTTAAATTTTATTACTAGAGATTAAAGAAAAATACAATCTTAAAAAACTAATTTGCGGACATTTTATATTAAAGGTAAATACTTTAAAACATTCCACATACCCTATTTAATCACTTCATGCACTGTGTATTAACAAAAACTAGGAATAAATTTATGTCTTACAGATTTAATCTACTCTTTAGCAATTATGTATTCAGTAATAACTGTCCTATAAACAAACTTAAACTCCCAAAGAAATATAAAGTAAACAAGTGGATACAAAAGTAGAATCTGAGGGAGGTGTTTCCTCTGTGGTTAGAGTAGTGGATGGTTGGGGTTTTTGTTTGCATCTTTGTTTTTTAAACTGAGTAGAACCCTTAATACTAACATGTGGGAAAAGACATAAAAGCAAGCAGTCAACCACACAAAAACTTACCAACATCCATGGCAGTTTCCATGAAGCTTTTCTGCCTCGAGGCAAACTCAGCCAACAGTTTCTGTTGCCTTTCTCTAGCCTTCTGTCGTCTATGTGAAAGAAGGGGGAAGAAGAAAAAATAAGCACACGTAATGAAGTGAAAAAACCCTTCAAAATGTCAAGCTGATTACAATTACCACCTTAAACAGTATAATTCCAAATTAAGGTGGATATAAAGAAATAATTTCCAAGCCTAGAAAAGGAATCTTTTGCTTTTCTAAAGCAGAGTTTTTAAAGAAATTAGTGCTACTTTCTTTTGAGTCTGAAAAAATATTATAAAATCTTGTCCTAAACACCCTTCAAAGGCGTTCACCACAGAATCTTTTAACAGATTAGGCCATAACATCACCAGAAAAGGAACTCAAGACCTTAGTCTTGAAACTTCTTTATCTGTTATGCATGGGAGGAAAACAATGAGACAGCACTGTCATTTGTACAAAAATGAGTACTTCTGTGAGAAACCAACACTTGCAATTTAATAATAACAATAATAATAAAAGCCTACCTCACTCCCTTTTGATATGAAGCTTGATGGCATGGGAAATAATTATGAATAATTTATTTTCCAGTTAAGCCTCCTCACAGTGGTTCCTCCCCCTGACTTCCACCCAATATACTGGCCACCAACAGCTTTTATAGTGGGATTTAAAGAACCTCAAGATTGCGTCCAGATAAAAAGCCCTGATCTCCCTGAAGCCAAGCTGACTTCACTAACTTTTCCTCATTGTTTGTCACAGCTCTGGATCTATAAATGGAAAACATTAGAAACTTACTCTTGTCTATCCTTCTATTCAAACTGCATCAGTGATGGTACAAGGGAGTATGACCAGCTATGTAACTCCCTAAATAAATATATACTGCAGTGGGTAGAGGAATATCGATAGTTGTAAAAAGATAAAAAAATAGACATTAATTTCCCTTACTTTGACATTAGTACCATTTACAAATAAAGGAAATGGGAGAGTGGAAGTGGGAAAACCAGATGAAAGTCCTGCACCACAGGTACTCATCACACAGAAAATGCCCTCAGCTGAGGGGTTTTACACAGCACCTCCCCAGGGCAGCTACAAAAGCTCTATATAGCTACAAACTCTGTGCATCAGCATTTGCAATGCATTTTTTCCACTGCTTAGAGATGATTCAGATAACTAACATGGGCTTTAAAAACATCACCCGGCATCTGATACCCTGATGGGTGAGTCCTCTTTAGCCTCAAGCACTGCCTGATTATCAGTGTCCTGGCATAGGAACTGGCATGCACAGGCCCAAAGCAGCTCATACACTGTAACCTGTCATCCTGAGACGACTTTTTTTATAAGTCAAAGCTTCTAACTTGTTTTCTTAAAGGCATCTGAAAGACCCAAATACCTCTGCCCATTTATCTGCTACATTGTACAATCACCATTTATCAAAATTCCTTCTATTTACAACATCACTAAGATTCATTATTCTGAAGATCAGACCAGAGCATTCATTAGACTTGATTTTATTTATTTCTCCCTGGAAATTTTTCAATAAACACCTCGACTAAAGCAGAGTGACTGTAAATAGATGCATTTAATAAGAAGACATAAACAAACTCTGACAGATTCAGTACAGCTCAGTAATTTTCCATGATGGCCCATGGGAATATGACACTGCAATTGAAAAAATACTGCAAGCAGCTCAAGCTTGCTTCTAGTTCTGTATTTCAGTTTCTATGGCAACAATCCATTGCCTGAGTGATGCCATTACATGTTGAAATAAGCTAAAAAAAGTGATTGCTTCACGTTCACAGTCTGCTCTTCACTGATGCAAAACCGGAATTGGGGTGAAAATTAAAACAAAACAATTGAAACAGTAAAAATTGCAGCCTGGCTTTATGAACATTGTCACTCTATGGCTTTAGTAATTTCAGTTATCACACTGTCCTTCAATAAATTTCATGGGTCCACTAATACCATTAAAAATTTGAGAAGAGGATAATAATCACTCAGAACAACAAAAAAATGGGAAACATTTTTACCATTACTTTAGCCCCCAAACTTAACGGAAAACTTAGCGTGCCTCCCAGACATCCTTGAAAATATCACATCCTTTTATAGAGGGAAAGGAATGACCTTACCCATTACCATATGAAAAGTTACTTGTTTCATCCATGCCCCTCCTTCTCCTGTACATAAATCTGGCACTATTGAGTACCACAGTAATGATTAGGTGCCCGAGATGTAGCTGTGTTTTATCTAAAGCAGCTATTCATTCTGGCTTTTTCTGGTTAGCAATTTTTGATGCTAAACCTTGACTATTTCTCTCATTAAATGAACTATTAAAAGCAAGGTTGACAATTAAACTATTAAATAAACAGTAGCAAGACAAAAACTAATTTTACTCCGTGAAGTATGTAACATATGAATATATTAAATCTATTTGCCATAGTCTTATGTGTAATTTTCCAGTACAATGTAGGCCTTGGACATATCAGAGAGATTTTAATGAAAAAATTATTTTCAAACAAATAAAAATAGCAGAAAGTAAAAGTAATCCAGAAACCAACTGAGTCAGACTTCTATAACTTATTTTCAGGTTAAGCCACAAAAGCTAACACAATCTTAATTCTACAGCTTTGTACCTATGAGTTTTATAAATGGCAACATAAAGGGTGAGCATGTATATCACATAAAATTGTTATTAAAATTTTCTAATTTAAAGATCTTAAAGAGCAAGGTACAGATCCTTCCTCAGTACTCATGTAAATAATGTACATTCAAATCAGATAAAGAGAACTGTATAATTAAGACTTATTCTTTTAGTATGTAATTCATACAAAACCTTAAAGATAATCAATAGATGCACAACATACACTGTCCTTCTACTGCCCTTTTATCCTGTTATTAATGTTACCTTTCTTCTTTATCCAAAGTTTTCTTCTCTGCAGAGCTGATCTTTTTTGGTGGTACAGGAGGCGTCACCTTCCTGCAGATCTCCTCAATTATACGTTTGTTCAACCTGCTCTGTACAGCAGCTTTCAGTAAAATTCTTTCTACTGCCGTCATTCCATCTCCGTGAGAGTATCTTGGAATTTCTGGGTGGATTAAAACATCCACATCATCCAGCCATGGCGGATAGTAAGAGTTTTGTTTTCCTGAGAGTTTGTGATGCAATTTAATCAGCAAAGACAGTATGCTTTCCTTGACTTCTAGAATGGCTGTGGTTAACTGTGGAGTTGCACCAGGTGCTGACCATTTCATTGACGTTTTGGGCCGAACCACCTGATTTGCCTCGCTGGTGTTCCGATTGATGATCTCCTGAAATTTCTTTCTACGTTCTGCAACCAAACTGAACACCTGAGCTGTCCCTGAGTTCTTGGGGAAAAAAATCATCCTGATTAATTTACAAAAATACAAGTAGAAACAACACACGTTTCTAAAACTATGGAAAATATTTGAAGCTAGGAAGAAAAGCATGAAATGTCAAGATTCTTCTCCACTCCCAAAACGTATTGAAAATTAGGATAGCAAAATACTAAACCAGCATACTGTATTTTTGTAAAAGCTGGTTATATGCAACTGCATAAAAAGCCAAGTACCAAAGGAAAAGATCCATATCAAAACAACTAACAGCTGGTTTTACTCTAGTCTAACTTACAATTCTGTTATCCAATATTTCCTTAGTTTTTCTAGAATAGTAATAATTTCAGCATCTTTATGTCATTTTAATGCCTTTATTCAAGTCTACTGAGCACTGTTGCACAATGCAACTCATTGTGTCGCACAGGTAAATACAGGTGAGCCCACACATCCCCATGGACATTGTGCATTTTATCTGGACTTATCAGGTAAGATCCAGAAGCCACATGCCCCTGTGTTTGCCAGCAGAACTTGTTATCCAGGGCATGTGAGCATATGACTGCAGTTACATTAATGACAGAGCCATTTAGATCTATCTTATACTACTCTTGCTTGCAGTATGAAATTGAGGATATATATACTGCATCCACAGCAGAAAGATAGTTCTTCAAGGTTTTGAATGTCAAATTCAGCACACTAACATCTTACCCTCTCCTCCTCAGAAGGCTGGACAATTAAGAGATATCAAATATAAAAATGGGATTCTGACCATCATCTCATCTACCTTATGTTTTAATCTATTTCATGCCATCTCCCTACTTCAGACTTTGTCTATTTTTCTGACATGAACTTGCAAAAGAAATATCCATTGTATTTCGCTACATCTGGCAAACAGTAATCTGAAGCGCTTTATACAACACAAACCAACACTGACACAGAGATTCTACCATCTACTGGCTATACATCTTTCAGGATCCCACCATTTACTGATTCCAACAACAACAACAAGAAATTGCTATTAATCATTTCAAAACCACTTTCAAGGTAAGGTTAAGCTTACCTGAACTCAAGAAAGCTAAGACTATTTTACATTTTTAAATGTTAGTAATATCTTGGCAAGATCAAACAGGCCTAAACACAAAGCTCAAGCAGTAAGCTATCAATGGGATTTTATATTTGATAGGAAGCTTTTAGCTTTTAATTCCAAATATATATTAAAAATGAAGACACATTTTATTGCTTAAAAGTCTACCACCTAAGATTACCATCAAGAACATGAAAAAAGCATGAGCCCTTGCAATATGAATTAAAAGGAAATTCAGGAAAATTAGAAAAGTCCACTGAACATTAAGGTGAGCACAATTAAAGCACATTGCTAGTTAATTGCATAGGAGAACAAACTGCACACAGATCTACCTCTCTCTGGAGGCTCTTCCGCCTTGAACTCTGGTAGATTGAGGACAAAAAAAGTCATTAAATACATCATTTGGAAGGAGGCATCATTTGAAATAACTTCTATTTCTGCTATCAGTATATACAGGAAAAATAACTGAAGGAGAAAATATCCTAAGGAATTTATAAAAACAGTAAGAGAACTAAAAAAAATGCCAACACAGGCAACAACTTTAACTAACCTAGAGAATTAGTGTTTGTATCTACTTACTTGTGATGAAGCTAAACCATCAGAACTTGTACTTGCAGGTGGCTCTCTCTTCACCTCAGGAGCAGTTTCTGGTACTCTTACTCGGACATAGTTAATGAAGTGACGCATGTTAGAAACCAAGTTACTGCCTGGAAACCAACTGTCGTGGCAACGCTCTTGTCCACCTGCAGATTCCTAAAACAATTAAGAAAACCCTGCTATACTTTCCCTTATGTATTAAAATAATTTGTGCTGCTTTTGTATCTGTATTGTAGAGGCCACAACATCTCCATGAGATAGGAACAGTATGTTGAACATTATGTACCTCAACAAAGCCAATATATCTCTTAAAAATTTTGATAACTGATGTGAGGCCCGTGAGGACCACAGAGGTGATAAATATATAGCTCTAAGTATCTTATTTGAATATAATCAAATACAGCCATCACTGCTAGCTAGCAGAAGTAAAAGGAACTCCAGAGACTAACCCAAAGCAGTACAATCTAAGATTACATAAAAAAATCAGAGCTATACATACAGAAGTCAATCTCTGGAAAAAATGTGGCAAATGCTTAGTCAAAAAGCAGTGTTGATCAGTTAAAAAAAACTATGGTAATAGAAGGGAATCTGGAATCACAAAAATAATGGCTCTTTCTATTCAAATAGCATTAAAAGTAGAATTAAAATTCTAACTAATTCATATACTTTAGAAGATACATATCTGTAGCAATAAAATGCTCAGTGATAAGGGTTTCAGTTGAAAATTTAGAGATTTTAGACTCAATTATTTAAATTTTTTTTCACAATTTTTAGTACTAATTTACAGAGTAGTAAAAATCTAATCAGTGTTGTCAGACTACATATACTGCTTAAAAACGTAAAAAGATACCATACTCTTCCTCACAACAGTATGTTTTTATTAGCTGTTCCCTATATAAGTTAATAAAGATGTTTAATTCAACCTACTATGGTAAAATCTAATTTTAAATAATACTGGATCATTAAAAAATACCTTTGTATTTTGAAGAAAACAATGGTATTTTTCTTACCTCTTCATCTGATTCCTGTTCAGGAGAATTTTCCAACCCCAGCTCAATCAAATATAAAACCATGCAAAGCACATGCTCTGATAAATTCTGATGATCCATTAATATCTAGGCAGGAAAAGAGATACATCATAAAAGATTAAGGCTTCAGTACATCTAAACTTAAAAAGGAATGTTCTGGATAATATATTTTGGACTCTTCATTTTTTGTGGAATTTTTTTTTTTTTAATTTCATTGAAGATTATAAGTTAAGAAAAAACCTAACCTTTGATTATCACCACAAAAGTAAAATTTGATTTTTTGTCTTTCCAGTCAAACAAATTTCTACCTTAAAGCTATTACTAGTTCAAGCTTTGATTTACTTTAACACCAGAGTGACAGGTACAGTTGCACAGACACCACTGTGTCAATAATAATAATAATGCCAGTTACATGCAAAAAGTTGCTCCAAGCCCTCCCTCCCCTTTCCATGTGATCAATCATGAAAGGCCTCACAAGGTCCTAGTCCTATAAGCAGATCTTATCTTTAAATTAATAAATGCCCATATCTTTCTTCTAACACAGCTTTCAATACATTAAGAGGAAGAACCAGTACTGCTAAAATTAAAAACCAGGATAACTTTCCTCTTGAGAATATTCTGAATTAAAGGAAAGAAAATGGCAAAAAAATGCAAGATACCACAAAAGTGGATGAGAAAATATGTTTAAAATTTCATTGTAGACAGGCTACTATACAAATTAATATTTTTAGAGTTTAGCCTAGTAAAGTTTTAAATATGACTTGGTTCTGAATGGATGAATTTTCTAAGTAGATAAAGCCATTAGAAACATCAAAGAGACAAAGTTCTTAAAAATAATATTGTTTTACAACAGCTTTTCTAAAAAGTGACTGAGGAGCTGATTTAATCAAGTCCAACCAAATCTGAGATGATAGAGGTTATTTAATTAAAAAGGGAACCCAGTGTTCTGTTAATATGAAGAGCACATGTAATTGTACCAGTTGGAATCAAAAACTGACCAACACTTCTGAAAAGTAACATCACCAAATATAACTGACTGTTCTTCCACAGAAAGGCCCAAAAGCCGAGAGATATAATAAAGGCTGTCATGAATTGACAAAATTTCACAAAGAGAGCAAGCACTACTTAAGCCAATCCAGAGAATCAACCACTATTTATTTCCCACCATCCGTAAATCTGGTGGAGAAGTATTTGGTATTCCAGTTAAAACATCAACCCAGTAATGGTTAAGATTCTCAAGATTTAAGCCCTTGAAGGTTCTTAATGGAATGAGAGAAAAAATGGTCACATTTGCCCAAGCAAGACAGCAAAAGATGATTCATTCCTTCCCAATATTCTCCATTTCTGTTCCATGTCAAAATATTATTTGACCTTCTACGTAGTCCCAAGCTCTCCTTTCCTTCACCAGCCTTCCTGTAATACAACAGATATTTTCTATTCAACAGAAATTTAAGAGTGAAACAAAATATGAGTTTTAGGTAAGCTGGGAGCCCTTAAAAGAGCACAAAAAGAAAAGTCTGCCCAGGAAAAATGCTACTCAAACAAAGCAATTTTTATAGTCCCTCATCTGCCTCTGCAGCACACTGCTTTGAAAACAATTTCTAAGTACAGATTCAAAGTCCATTTTCTGATGAATGGACTTTTCAAAAATGGTGTGCTTCTCTTGAAGACAGCAGCCAACTATCAAAGATAAAACCAAACATAACTTAAAGGCACCAATTAGCCCTGAAAAACAGTTGCTATAACATGATCAAAAGCTAGAATATACTTGGGAAATGATGTTAGAAACAACTGCAGTTATGAGACTTATTTAACACTGAGGATTCAAAGCCATTAAAATTGTGTATTTTTGAACAGGCACTAGTGATGCCTTAAAATTCTGCAATAGGTGCCAAAGGAACACCACTCATGCCACTGTGCTCCCTGAAACCAGCATGGAAGAACAATCTGAATGGCAGCTCTGATGGTTAATACAGTGTTCCTCAAAGTAGAACAGGACCTCTCATCCACTTGGGTGTTGACTTAGCGCATGCGCATATATGAAACAATCAGTCATGAAATAATCAAAGTGGTAGGATAAAAACCTCACACTAGACTTGAAAAATAAAACAAAACCGAAACCAAAAATATTATATAAAATTGAACCTTACTAGTCCAAATAAACTTAAAAACCTCATGCTTCGAAAAACTTCTGTAAAAAACGTGGAAGTAAACCAATGCACTTAATGCAAATCATGACTGTACCTTGTAGAGAAGTGTGAAGAGCACAATGTGTAGGGTTTTACAGTGCAAAAGCTTTATGAGACCTCTGTAACTTGGGTGTAGTGGTGTTCTCTTCTTGTAGGGAGGCCATGGGTTTCCAGGGAATTTGCCACTTTGCTTTAAGCTGTTGAAACAAATGTTAAATGTTGAAACTACTGTTAAACACTGCAATAATGTAGAAACCTGCCACTGCTATAGATAAACTTTGCTTTGTGTACCTAAGAGTAAACTAAATAAAAATAGATAAGACTTCTTCAGGTAAATTGAAAATTATTTTTAAACAATATATTTTGTTAAGTATTTTATCTGTGATGACATTCACTACTTTGTCTGCGGCCCTTCAGATGTATTTTTAAACATTTATGGAAGAGTAACAAAAGATACCCAAGATAAGCAAAACTCTGGTATTGCTTGTAAATTTATAGGCTATTTATGCAAGAACAAATCTGGGGCTTGAAAACACTAATAAAATGATTAGCATTACCAGGCAGTGACAACAAAAAGTCTGTTGTGGAATGAGCAACAGTATGATGCTGCATTTCTAAAAACGATCCAACTTACAATGCCGTGTATCTGTCCATTGCAGACTGCACATCTCTACGGTAAACTGTTCGAAGTATTACCATGACAGGGTCAAACTCCTTATCCCAAACTTCCGCTGGTGTTTAAAAGAAATTACATGTTAACATTCTCTTTAAAGACCTTACGACTTATTTTAGATTCTCTTCTTAACTAGCTTTAAATATGGCACTTCTTTTATATAATTTTTCCTGGCAAACTACAGCAATTTATAATAATTCTTACTAATAATACTTCCTATACTAATAATTACCACTACTTATCAAAATAAAAAAAGCTATTTTGTGAAATTTGGATTGGTTTCAAAACAAAAAAGAACAACATTCTATTAAGCAACCCCCAAAACATCATTTCTGTATGCATCTTGTTTTGCTCTTTTTTATTTCCAAGTATATGTGAGAAAAGGTTTACATTATTTCTCACTTGGTACATGATAAGCACAAGCCTCTTGAAAGTAGAAAGTAGATTGTGGAGCTGTTAGCAGGTAGATGATATTTTACTATTAAGTGTAGTGAACAAAATTCCTGCAACAACACAATTTCTTGTTCAGTATCAAAAATGGTCAAGCTTTGTATCAAATAACATTTGTGATCAATCCTTTACAAATATGCCTTTGTTTTATAACTAGTATCTATGCATTATTTTAGCATTAAAATCTTAGTTACATCCATTTAATTCAGTAGCTCTAAAGTGACAGCCAGAGTGGCTGTTCAGAGCAATCATAAACAGAAAAGTCTATAAAAATATCCCATTTGATGGCCTTTTTTTCTATTTACAAGTTATTATAAACAAAACTAAGTTCCAATCTAAAGCAAAATGAAGACATTAATTCTATGAATTGAAGTGTTAAGCTCTCATAACACAAAAAAATGAAGGCAAGATTCAATGACCCCAAAATGAGGAAGAAACCCAGCAGAAACAGAATTTTAGCTCCACCAGCAGGCATAACACAACACAAGTGCTTACAACATTCTTCAAAGTTTCCACAGGCAGAAATAAGCAGCTTTACCACACTTCTGAGATTAATTTTCCCCCGGCAGGAAGACAAGTGTCTATACTCATACCTCGTGGTCTATCCTCTATATATTAACCCCTGCTAAGGCTATCAGTTCTACAGATATCCTCACAGACTGCTGAGAGAGAACACTTAGCAAAGTCTCCATTATGTATGAAATATGATCAAATGTAGCTTGCAGAAAAAAAACCCACATTTTTTCTGGACAGAATTTAGTACTGCAGTCCGAAACATACACCAAGCTTGTTTGGGCTGCTAATGCCTACTGAGAAAAAAGGACTGAATGAGCCATACAGTGAATATCAGAAACGCACACACAGCTCATCTTCAGCACACAAATCTACAGCGTGGAAAGAATCTGGCTCTGGAAGTTGATTTGGGTTGGTTTTGTTTTTTTTTTTAAATTATGGTTAATGGAAGCAAAATCTAGTGATCTGTGAACATAAAGTAGATTCCACCCCCTCAATTTAGGGAAACAAGGGATTAGAGGATTAGAGGGAATTGATCTGATCATGACTTGCTTTAACTGTGACAGGCCACAAGCTGCAATTCTTAAAAGCAAAGAGTTTGAGAACCTGTATAGTCTTATGGAGAATATGAACATTTAAGAAGGCCATGTCAGCTTTTATTCCTGCAGAATTTTAGCTATTATTACTTTAAGAAAAAGGGAATCTGTATAATCTTCATTATTCAATGCTATAGATGAGATACTTAAGGCAGTTTACCTCTGGAATAAATTGTTTACCTAAGTTAAAACCAAAAAAACTACATACAAAAAACTCCAGACATTGTAATCTAGCATTAGATTCCCTAAATATAGAGTGCTATCATTAAAACAGCATAATCCAGCTCCTTTTCCTTCACATTGTACTATGAAAAAGACCAGCATGTAATGAGCTCCAGCAACCAGACAGGGTATAAGGAAATGTAGTTTATCCAACATTACAATTAAGTTATTTCAGATACAGGGTGTTAAGATGCCTAATTACACATCAAAGAATCAAGATGAATCAATTCCAAAACTTTGGTTTCAAAAAATTACTTCACTAGATGTTAATTTGTATAGAAGAGCTTTATTGACACTTCAATATCCCAGTACAAAAACCGGCAAACAAGTCATTACATTACTAGTACCTACATTAACCACCACTCCCCCACAAAAAATCCACGAAACCAAATGGTTTCAAAATTGCCAGACTCTAACCCTCCCAGTTCTCAAGGGAGGTATGTGGGGGAGGAAGGAGTTAATCCCTCTTCAGCTTTGCCATTAGCCTGAAGCACAAGGAGCATTTCAGATTTCTACAAGCTTATCTTCTCAGTGACAGCACACAGTAATGGAACACTGAGTTCTTAAATTATTTCTCTCCTTTGATATACCAATGCTGTGTTGAGTCCAATTTAGATGACAAGCTGGTCAGGGAAAGAAACTTGTCATTTTTGCAGCGTATGCATTGTAGAATTACAGAACAATATTCTATAACAAGTCTAGCCTGAACTTTTTTCTAGACCCTCACTACTGACTGCAAAAATGTTACAGGATATCAATATACAGTTAAGCAACATAAAATAAAGAATTATGTTTTGTGGCATCTTTCATAGTCAAAAGGTGGAGAAGTTCAAAGAAAGGATCTTTGCAATCAACATTTCACTAGTGCAAACAATTCTAAACTCTACTAAATATACATCAGATTTATTTAAATCATATGAATAATTAAGTATGCAGATCAGTAAAATACAAATAAGATCATTTTTCATTTCTCCATTTTCCTTTGCTTTCTAGGGTACCTCTTAGTATAAGAAGTTCATTTTCACTCTAGATCAAAATCAATTTATTAAAGACTACTGATAGTTTTTAGCAATGCTCTTAAATATTAGCAATGGACAATAATAAAAAAGTCACGTTTTGTGAGGGTTTGGTGGCAGTGGTAGGTTTGGCTTTTTTGTGGGAAGGATGGAGTGGAGTTTTCAACAGTGATAGGTTGGGTTTGCTTTTTTGGGTTTTTTAAGGAAAAAAAGCCCACTACAATAAAACCAAACAAACTCTAGTTAGGCATCTTACCAATGAGGATGTTGCAAGAGAATGCTGATTACCATACCTTTAGGTGTATACATTCCTTGTTGCATGGAACCTCCAGGTTCAAAAACAGGGGCTTTAAAGTCAGCAACTGCTGACAGGACTGATTCAAAGCTTAAGCTTCCTGGAATAATACCACTTTTAGGATTAGGGTTTTCTGGAATGTAATGCTTATGTTAAGGAAAGCGAAGTTAATTTAGTTGCAGGACACAGAATTTCACTCCCCTCCTGCTATTTTCAGTCAGTCATTTCAGACCACATCTCAGCAGTGCTCTGTGCCTACCACAAGAGGTCTGTATGCTCCAGCTGCTAAGAACAGTAACTGGTACTGAAGAGAATCTAAGCCTCCCAGCTAGGACATTAAACTTTTTAAAGTAAAACTTGCTACATGTTTGGCTCAAGCTGTTAGTACTTAAAGAGCAATAAAACCCACTGCCTGCAGTGTATATAAAGTTTCTGTTACTGCCTTTATTTACAAACACTTTCTCTCTCTTCATAGAGAGAATATTTTGCATTTACATGCAAGCGCAGAAAAAGCAAGCAAATAGTTCAGGATCCATAAACACAATAAATAATTCTGCATCTTGAATTCCACAGTTCTCATTTTTGGTAGCAATACTTAATTGACCTGCTGACATTATCCTAAAACACAAACAGCACTCACAGGTAAGTAAACTTCTGCTCAGTGGTAAGTGATTGCTTATATAAATGATTCACTTATTTTACATAGTTAAGTCATTCACTTAAGTGCATTGTTTTAAGTAATCACTTATTTTTACACACTTGACTGAATTACTGGATCATATCATAATAATTCTTATTATGCATTTGTTAGTCTCAATCTCATCCTTTCCTATCTTCGAATTCCTAATATTTTTTGCTCAGTGCCTATCCCTGGATTGCAAGCTCTTCTATGCAACCACAACAAGCTGTTTAATTTGCCTACAAAGCCAAAGAGATAGCAGGAAAACCTGTGTGTTTATAGTCAGCTGTCCAGGGACATGAACCCCAGGCCTGTGCAGAAGGACTTCTTAGTATTTGCTATTCTTTCCCTGTAACACATGCACTTCAGTTTAGTGTCAAAGCAACATGCAGGATTGCTAATATCTACATTTTCAGCTATTGATAGCAAAAGCCAGTATAATGTAGAATGCCTTCTTTTTATATTGGCATAAACTTGGCAAAAATCAAAGGCTCAAATCCAGGCAAATGTGACACTTGGCTAAACTTTCTACAATGTAACTGGAAAACACACATTTTACCTCACACCTAAAAGACTTCTAATGACCACTACAGCATTTTGTATCAAAATTAATTTAAACTATTAAAAGGTATTGCATTTATTGTAAGAAAAACCAAAATTGGAGCAAATGCCTTTGCTAGTAAGTATATACAAACACACCTTCACACAGTTTTTAATTATGTAACCTAAAAACATGCTCTTCAAGCCTCACTACTATCCAGGCACCTGCCATTCTCATTCAGCCACATTAGTTAATATATTCCAAGGATATGAGATCCAATAATGAACTGTGTGTCCTGTCATTCATACACAGTTGGGCTACCATCTCCGCTCTGAGGATCTCATCATCTGTCATTCCTAGAACAATGAAATGTAAAAAGCTGTTAAAATAGCATGATTTTAAAACACACATTCAGTTTTCATTTGACACTAAAAACATGTCAAACATGATACAAATTACTATTAAGTAATGATATAGTGCCATAAAAATACAGGGGGGGAAAAAAGAGGGGTGTGCAAATATTATGAAAGGCACAATCTCAATCAGAAAATACCAGTACAAACTCAAATTGCTGTCTTTCTGGAAAAGATACAGAATCTTCATGTCATCACCTACACAAATCACCCACTTCCAGTAAAGCCATTTTTCTAATTTTAATGTATTATATCTATTTCTATTTCATAAGGGATTAAAATTCAGTAACTGGCAAAGATGAAACTGAGTGTTGAATGCTTCAAGCTACTATATGGTCAAACAGCTTTAAGGCACCTACTAAGTGCTGAATATAAATGAAGGTGTAATAATGTTATTTACATACAAATACTCCCAAAGTAGTGACTCTTACCTAAATGTAAACGAAGACTTAACAAAAGGACCAAAAATGTTAAGGCTCCTTCCAGCATGGACCTTTCATGCTCTGAGTCAAGAATTGTATTTTGATGCTGTGATGCCATCGTTAACAGATCTACCACCTTAAATCTACATAGGAAACAAAGTCAGAAACAACAATTAAATATTCTCCAACATGAAAACGCCTATTTGAAATGTATGATAAACTCAGGATAGCACTCACAACAACCTAAAATGAAATACAAAAGGCCAAATGTAAACCCAAGGTGCAAACAAACACATGAAAACCCTCTTCTTTTTAAATTTCAATTTTTATTTAAATATTGATGGAATGTGCTATAGTGATATTCACTCCACATGAAAACACCTTATATTTATCAACATATAAAAAGTAAAGCATATTAATTGGTGTTCAAACCCTGATTTGTTTTCTTCAGAAAAGTAAACATTCTGTGTCTCTTACAATTGCAGTTCTATTTATTTACTTCTTCAGGATAGAATATCCTAGCATATGAACATGAATGAAACTTTAAAAACCCTAAAGATCCCCAGAAAACAAATATTTGAAGCTTCACTACTGCCTTGTAAATCAAAAGCCAATGCTGTTTAAAATCAAGAGATACCTTTTCCATAGAGTCCTTAGGTAAGTGTTAGTTTTGGCTAGGCAGAGTTGTACCACTGAAGATACGTATCAGACACGCAATTTTTCTATTACACGCTATAAATTAGCACAACAGTTAGCACAACATTGAACAAGAATATTCATCTTTTAGTCCTACCTTTCAAAAACAGATGAAATAAAATAATCTGGGTCCAGTCTAGAGGCACAGACCTGTAGAAAAAGAGTAAAATAATTTTATTCAATTAATTCTATTCAATAGTTTGCAGATAAATAATATTGGCTTGGCTTTTCAGAAAACATAACTTACTTGCAGCAGATAAATATCAGGATCAATCATTGAATTGCAGAAATGAGACTGCACATAAGTCATGGCCTGTCCTTTAATTTGTAGACCATTTCTAACCCACATATTGCTGTGAATTTCAGAAAGACTAGCCTGTTCAGGGAACAATAAAAGGTTATAAACATTTCAGGGATGTTCAGCTACTCAGTTCAACGTTAGCAGATCATCAGTATATTATCACAGAAAAAGAGAAATCACAGAAGAGTTTGCATTGGAAGAGACTTTAAAGATTTCCAACCCCTATGCCATGGGCAGAGACACCTTCCAGGCGCTTAAAGACAGGTTGCTTAACATCACATTCACCCTGGCCTTGAACACTTCCAGGGATGGGGTATCCCCTTGACTTTTCTGGGCAACCTGTTCCAGTGTCTCACCACCTTCACAGTAAAGAATGTCTTTGTGATATCTCATCTAAGCTACCCTCTTTCAGTTTAAAGCCATTGCCCCTTGTCCTGTCCCCACATGACGTTGTAAGTCCCCTGGGGCTTTCTTGGAGAGTCATAGAATAGTTTGGTTTGGAAGGGATCTTTAAAGGTCATCTAGTCCAACCCCCTACAATCAAGGGCATCTTCAGCTAGGTCAGGTTGCTCAGAGCCCCATGCAATCCAACCTTGGATGTTTCCAGGGATGGGGCATCTACCACTTCCATGGACAACCTGCTCCAGTGTTGTATCACCCTCATAGTAAAAAAGGTACTACAGGTGATCTTAATCAAACCTCCTCCAGTTTAAACCCACTAGTCTTGCTCTATTGCAACAGGCCCTGCTAAAAGTTTGCCCCCAGCTCTCTTGTAGGCTCCTTTAGAAGGCTGCTCTAAGGTTCCCCCAGAGCCTTCTCTTCTCCAGGCTGAACGACCCCAATTCTCTCAATCTGTCTTCATAACAGAGGTGCTTCATCCCTCTCATCGCTTTATTTGCTATCACTACACATATATATACATACATACTACAACTTTATGGACTTTTTTATACTAATTAACTTCTCCTGGAGTGTGAGAGATGAAAAGAACCACTGCAAGTTTATGAAACAGATACCATACTTTCATATGAGAGCATATTTCAGACAACAAAAGTAATCAAAGACAAATGAAGTGATTCGTACATGTAGTTGTTCATTAAAATCTTGAAATGTACTAAAAATGAAAGTACCATGGTACCAAAATAAACCAAAAATTAAGGTATTACGATTAAAAAGAAGTTAGATCTAAAAGCAGTGATTACAAATACTACTCACTGCCACTTATGCACAAATAAGTCCAAATTTGCAAATAAAAATGTTGTGCATCCATTCTGGAACTCACTCTCAATTTAAAATACAAGATTTCCAGATCTGGGTTTCTTGTCAACCTGCACTCCATTCTGTTCACATTACAATTCTGTGTTTTCAAAGGACTGGTCCTTCCTACCATTTGGGAAGAGCTATAGTGAATACTATTATTATGTGCTTCACAGAGTATGATAATTAATGCCACATTTTTAACTTTGGAAATAGGAAGGGAAAAAAAAAAGACATTACCTTAACTGCTCGGTATATTCTAGTAATTATTGTCACATACAGCTTATTTTTGTATTCCACAATTAAGACATACTTCCTATTGTTAAGTCAGAAGTCTGCCCATACCTGAATCTGAAGTGGGTGAATCATTAGTTTCATCAGCATCTCCTGATCTGGCAGGATAGTATCCAGATCTAGTTCCTGGCATTTAACAGCCTGGAAACAAAAGTAAGCATATGCTGTGTTGAATGATCATATTCAACAGGGAAATTCCATCTTCTGTGAAACTACAACATGTGCTTACCTTACTTAAAAACATGGCAAAGTAACGGTGCAGTGGCAAATGAAAAGTAACTTGGTTAGGTGCGGGCTGAAAGTAAAATAAAGGTATTTAATATAATACATTGAAAAAAAACCAAACAAACATACAAATACCTTTGGCACAACCACCAAGGACAGTATCTTATACATCTTCATTTGATGGACTTACTTTCCACTAACCTAGCAATACTTCATTCCCCTGTCTTTCTGATTATTCAGAAGTTTCCCTCAGACAGCGGTGGTTTGTCTCTTGCTGAGTCCCCAGAAGCTAATGGCACTCCGAGTTGACGAAGTATTGCTTGCCAAGTGGCAAAGCTGCTCCCCAGCAACCAAAGCAGAAGAGGACTTCTGCTTTGCCCCTGCTTCATTCAGCTCTTCATACAGCACACCAGCAGTGTATCCACAGTACTGCTTTTATAACTCACAGCTTAAGTGAGTTTGCACCCACAAATCTAAATCACTAAGACTCTACAGGAAAAAAAGGATCCTAGGACATAACATTGTAAACATTAACTACAAACTCTAATTCTACAAGGCAATCCTTTTTTGATCACTAGCTTGAATAGTCACTTAAACTAAGGAGAGGGGGCTGGGTGTAGGGAGTGTATCACCCTTGAAATTTAATCAGATTTTCACAATACTTTGCTTAAATTCACTAAGGATATTTACCTCATCTACAAAGTTGATAGCATCAAACCAGTCCTGAAGTGCTTCCAGGCAGTATCTGACAACATTGCGTGTGTATTCTTGTGTTTCCTGCAGTTAAGAGAAATCAGCACACTTATATGAGCCAAAATAGTTTTAAGTGTCATTGTTTTCCTACTGCAAATAAACACTATAATTTCAAGAATATTTTTACAGTACACAGAAACACTGAGGTTGGAAAAGACCTCCAAGACCATTGACTGAACAATACATTGTCAACTAAACCACAGCACAAAGTGCCAGGTCCAGCTGTTTCTTGAACACTTTCAGGGATTGGGACTCCACTACTTCCCTGGGTAGCCCACTCCAATGCTTAACCACACTTTTCATGAAGAAATTCTTCCTGTTGTCCAACCTGAACCTCCTCTGCTGCAGCTTGCTGCCATTTTCTCTAGTCCTGTTGTTGGTTACCTGTGAGAAGAGGCAAACTCCAACCTGGCTACACCCTCCTTCCAAGGAGCTATACAGATTGATAAGGTCACCCCTGAGCCTTCTCTTTTCCAGGCCAAACAACCCCAGCTCCCTCAGCTGCTCCTCACAGGACTCGCTCTCTCTAGGTAGTCCCAGTGCCTACTGTTGTTTAATTTATCCATTTACTTTCACCCATAATTTAGAGCTGTGAGTACAAAATAAAGTCTTTTCCTGCAACCAAAAGGAATAGCTAGTGGCCTACAAGTTCTATCTACTTAAAAGGTCCTTACAATTGGCTAACACAAAACACCCTAAATAATACGCCGTCACAATACTGCGTAGATTTCAACAGTAAGCAAACCTTGTTATGATTGTATGATATAACTCTGTAACAATGCCATAAAACTACATTATATTTCAGGTTAAATCATGTTTCAGGACGAGAGCTGTATGCCCTCCAGGAGAGAAGCAGTCATGTGCAAGAAGGAAAGGTAGAACGGAAGCTAAACCAAACTGCTCTGTGATCAGCAGAACTTGCAAAGCCTCTTTTCTTAACAGATTTTTCCTTTAATCTTCCCTTCCCCTTAAACACAGACTCTGGACTTGCCTCACACTCTGAGGATATCCAATGACATGCTTCTCATGCAAAAGGCAGCAGTACTCAGGCAGCCAAAAGTTGTGCAAGTGGCAACTACCTCAGTCAGGCACCTCTTCTCATCAGCAAATAGAACAGCCATGCTCTCACCCTGTTGCTCCACACTCTATGAGGGCCAGGCTCTGCTGGCTTTCCCTATCCTGTGAGACATGAGCTGGAATCTCTTCCAACCCACCAGGTTTCACTAAGTAAGTACAACTAAGTGTTGTACTAACAACTAAGCTATGAAATTTCGTTAACACTTTCAGATTCATTGAGAATGACCAAAAGGTTTAAGTATGTGGCTGAAGACATGACTGACAAGACAAGTGATGGAGGAGCACTGCCTTAAAAAAAAAAGAACATCCCATCTCTAAGCAAAAATGAAATGAACACTTCAGACAGCCAGAAGCTGTAATTTGGTGTTCAAAAACTAATGTAGACTCATAAATTGACAAATTCATAATGTATCAGTGTAATTTACACCACAGAAAGGCTTTTGCAACTGTCTGATCCAATCTGTTCTAAAATCACATGGACTGCTCGCACAGTTTTTCAGCGCACACTTCAATCCAGGCAGTACTGTCTCACTGACACTATTACATATCTTAATAAGCTAATTTCAAACATAAGTATTTATTTCACAGAAAAACAGTAAAAAGTATTTTTCATATTTCAAGTATTCCTAAAAGCTGACGGATTCTATTTTTGCTGTAACTTAACATAATTTACAGTCTAGCAAATAGCAACAAGGCTTTGTCCTAGTTTGGAGAACATGTAATGTCAGAACCTAAGAGGTTTTCACCTCAAATTAATAGGAGAACCCCACAAACCCATAAATTACTCCATCTCCCATCAAAATGAAGTGTCTATTGACAGACAGAGTCAACATCAGAACCACATTAGGATGACTTATGTATCTCTGTTTTAACTGAACAAAGGCAGAATGACTCAGAGACAGTTATCAAGCTCTTCATTAGATTAGAAGTTATCCCGTATGTACCGTCACACGAAATGACTGCACACATCCTGAACTTGTAGTCCCAGTACTGGAGACAATAAATTATGTACAAGCATGAATTCTACATTCAGTATACACAGAATCTGAGTTGATTGGGATTTTATGTTATTTAAATAGACAAAGACAGCCAAACCAAGGTCTTTTCAAACACAAAAGACAGCCCTTTCAGGTCTGAGAATTCTAGAATAAGTCATGAATAAAACCAAGAACCATGACAGGGAAATGTTAGCCTTACCCTAACTTTGCAATGTGACAGCAGACCCCACATTGGCTGGGCACAGGCTTCCAGCTCAGCAGCAAAGGCAGCATAGTATGTCTGTGATTCAAACTCCACGTGCTCATTTAATTCTCGTTTATTTAAATTCATACCTTCAAAGATTTAAGCAGAGTTATATAACCCAAGATTTAACCAGGGCTAAATGCAATGCAGTATTTTTAGTATTATGCATTTACACACCTCTAAAAACTACTCCTCAAAGTGTAAGAATCTATTTTATCTAGCAGCAGAATATTTGATAAAACAAAGTTTGAACAGAAATATACCAGAAAAGATAAAAGACTGGCTAATAACTGCAGTCCTTGCTGTTCAGGAGACATTAACTTGTACTTTGAATGACACTCAGTCAATCAGAACATCTGAATGCTAGTCCTCTTTCTAAACAAAACATTTATCAGTACTGAGATACACCATAAACCATATATTTTGATATATATACAAAATTTCTTTGGAGCAGCACTTAGAAAAAGATCCAGATTTATCAGACTAATTTTCCGTATATTTAAATTTAGAACTTCATCAGTAAAACAGTATGTTTTACACTTGTGATCTGTACTTCAAGTACAACCTCAGAATTCTTGTGCCATGGATCTCAGTCAACTAAGTGTGATGTGATGCTCTTCAACTACTTCACACAAGAAAAAGATCCATTACATAATTTTTGTAATCTGTTTTCTAGAATAAACTGTTCCCTTCAAGAAATACAGTCTTGGGGGAATACTAATAGATAAATATTTCCATACAGTATTGTAGCAATTTTGCTACTGTGGACATTAACTGTCTTAACACCCTTGTATTAGTACTGATTATAAAAGTCACATACCTTGAAAAAATGATACAAAATTCATCCATGTTACCAAAAGACCATGATCTTCCAAAAATTTCTTTGCCACACTTTGGTGTGAAAGTATGTTTATAAAATCACTAACCAGGGGCCAGTAAGTATTATTCTTCAGTAGTGCTTCCCCGCAATTCACCACAACATGTAAACTATTCTCTTCATCTAGATTTAAAACAGAAAAAACAAAACAAAAGGAGAAAACAAAGTAATTTTTTAAATTATTAATAAAGTTACAAAAGAATGCAAAAATAATAATTAGGATGTACTGTAATGCTGGAGACAGAAACACACAGAGAAAACTGCAGAAAACTAAAATGATTTTTTCATGGCACCCGAGGCTGTTTTCTTACCATGAACTGACCAACACAGATCCCACTTAGCAAGAGTCTCTTAAACTTTGAACAGTATCATAACCTCTGGAAAGTAGCACATTAGTAAAAGCATCACAGCTATGGCTCTTCCAATATTTTTAAGTATAAAAAACCAAAACAATACAATTCCTCTTACAAACACCAGAGTTGTGCTTTGAATTTGATATACCCCCAGTGAACAAGGTAGCTTACAGCATTCAAGAAGAAATCTGGTGATTGAAACCTACACTGGCATGTTGAGTCTGAAAAGAGGAGAGCAAAGCATTTCCTCTCGGAATTTGGACAGAGAGAGGGTTTATGCAGCCTGTCCAAAACTATGGCAGGAGAAGGTTCCTAGAAGAGGAGGAAAAGAAATCTAGGAGGGGAGGATTCTTTCCCTCCCACCCTGAATCACACAGGTTCATCCTCTACATCTGTCAAATAAATATCTTTGTTTCCTTTTCATAAGAGGGACTCATGGAAAGATCAGAAGGGAAACAGAACTGGTTCTGGATTCATAATCCAAGTGAAACAGCTTCCAGCACTCATGTCAGTTAATATTCTATTTCAACAGAAAGAAGAACAGAAGAAAAAGAATCTTGCATCTGAGTAGGAGCCTTGGGGATGCCATTCCAGTTCAAATGCACTGAAGAACCCCTTTACACAATGAAAGGGTCAAAAGCAGCACAGCACAGCTGCACTAAAAAGTTATTTACTAAGAGACTCCAGTTTCTGACTGAAGAGGTATACCTGTAGGTAGAGTTGTTCTCTTGGGCCTGTCCAATAACAGGGTAACATCTCTGACTGAATCTGCTGAAGGATTTTGCAAAGGACCAACAATTACATCTATCCCGGTATAGATTAGACAAATCCAAAGTTACTTCAAATGGACACGAGCAACTGCCTCTTATTCAAAGTACTCTACAAGCCAGGGTTAATGCAAAGTCATTTAGAGATTTTCAAAGGATAAACCATTACCAAAACCTTTTCCTTAGGGCTATAAATAAAATCCTTTTCCCATATTAAATTCATTAGGAGGAAAGTGCTGATAGAGAGGAAAAAATTTTTTAAGAACGTGTGGACGTAAATCTCAGTAGGGAGCCAGTTTCATCATCTGCATCTATATTTCTACCCCTCATCCTTTCACACTATGTGTGAGAGAGGTAAGCTGAGTTAGTAACACTTACCAAGTTGGTATCAACACAGGACAACTGTTTCATTAAAACAATTTGTCCAAAAACACCCTTATTGAACTGTACATTTTAAACAGCTGTCAGCTGTTCAAAAGACAATTAGGATCTGTGTGCAATGCAAATTAAACATGCTGTAGCACACACAAGTCTTGCTCCATGTTTCCCTTGCTCCTTTCAAACATGCCTTCTCCACCTATCCATTGGCAGGGTTTGTAAATTTTGTCTCATTCAGATACTAAACAACCTATTGTTCACAGTATCTGCACAAACAAAATTCTTCTTAATTTATCTCACCAGCATAGACTTCTCACTGCTTCCAGTACTGTAAGAGATAATTTGAACTAAACACAAGATACAAGCCCAAAGAACTGCAAAAGAAGGCCATTGAGAATATGAGAGGCAAAACCCCAATAACTAATTTTATTATTTCTTCTCTGTCCATTTACAGTATGCCCAACCCCTCATATATGAAGCAGTGAGGGGGAGATGTTGTGAAAACACTGAAAAGAACCAGACATATCTCACAGGTGGACTTGGCAGTACTAGGTTTACTGCTGGACTCAAGGACCAACCAAAAAGATTCTATAATTCTAGAACGGTATCTTAGCTAAGAGAAATAACTGGTGCTGGGAAAAGAGAATAGGAAACATTGGAATAGCTGCTCCAAGGGTAAGTCTTCTCACACATCTATCACAAATATATCTAACAGTATTTAACTTACCAGCTCCAGTTTACATCCATTAATTATCAGGAAGATTCTTCAGAAATTGACTAATCACAGTCACAGCCTTTTTCTGCTGTACTGCAATTCTGACCCATTACAGAACCTTACCACCAAGCCAGCAACATCCCATACTGACCAAAAAGTAACATTCAAAAGTTGCTTAGAAATAGTTTTAAATTACATTCCACCAATATGGCATTGATTTAGCAAAAATCACTTCATTTACAAACTGTTAAATATTCAGCATTTTCCTTTTAATAATGTAAAGCAATCTATGTAGGCCAACAGAAAAATTTTTCATATTGAAGCACTGCTGAATGAGTGCTGCTAGCTATATGAGTGAGGATTTCCCATTTCTGCACAGTCATTTTAGTATAGGCTACACAGAGTGGACTCTGAGACAAGGATACTTTGGGAAAAAAATACAGTTTCATGCAGAAGTTTGTGATACTTATATAACAGCAGCACTCAACCTGTCTAGCGGGTACTTTCAGATTCAAACTAGGATAAAGAGGGCTGAGAGGTCTCCAGTCTGTTAGGCACATAAAAGTGTGAATAACAGAAGTCAGCAAGGTTCAATTGTGACATTTTCAAGTAAGGACAGGTAAAACAAGGAGGGTGAAAATAGAACAGCTGTTTTCACTAAGGAAGTTATACAGTCTACAACAGCTCAAATTCAAACTGCCACTTTGTCAAACAAAAGGTTGATCAAACTGCTATATTGACAAACTATTAAATTATTCTCCTGTAATTCTATCAGATTTTATTAAGGCAATCACAGGTTTTAAAAATTAAACTAGTTTTAAATACTGCAAATAGCTTGTGAAACCTTTGAAAATGTTTTTTAAATTCATACAGGTCTCAGTTTGTGTATTGAAGTTTTCATTCATATAGTTGCTTACGCACTTTATGCAACAAATTAAGTACTAGCAAGGTAATAATCTGCATTCTAAACTATATAACATTCCTAAAAAAAAAAAACCCTTACAAACCAAAGGATAAAATATTAGTATCACTCTGGATAACTACCTTTGTATTTCCAAGGAATTTTGAGACTCATCCTCTACCATATATTGCTAGATCCTGTACATTTTTGGAAAGGCATCATAGGAGTGGATTGACCACCAAAGAAAGATTAAATTTCCTCTATAATCAATTTATTATCCAGGGAAAGAAACAAACAAACAACTGAACCTACCTTGCAATTCACTTTTAATAAGGCAACTTTCCATCATGTACAACAGAACAGTGACCATAATATCCAGCAGCTGGCATTCTTCTGTTACTTGGCGTGCGAGTTCTTCATTGCTGAACAACTGAACACTGATATGCACAATTCTATTAGACATGGTGTCTGATTCATGGCTTTTCTTCAGTGTTTTCATAATAAAAGCATAATGCTGAACAAATGTTTTTGTAAAAGCAATCTGCAAATTATAAAGAAACGCTGACATTAATAAGCATCATACAAAAACTATAGCTTTCTTTCATTATAAAATATTCCTTTACGAATGTATAATCAACATACCCTGGGAAACACCAGTTGCTATGACAAACCAAAAGTGATGACTGTTTTCTAGAAACAGACCAAATGAAAAGACTTATTTATAGGGAAGGATATCTTAGGCTGCTAATTTTATTATCTTTCCCCAGAATCTAATCACCTCATTCTATACTTTCCACACTAAAAAAAGCCAACCCAGAAATGTTCAAACAAAGAATATAATGTCTCAGCATGCATGTGAAAGTAGTAAAGTTATAATAATTAATTTATCCTAAATTTGTACATCTTTTAACACGACGTCCTAAAAGGACACATTACAAACAATGAGTTTAGTAGTGCCTTATAAAACTGCCTTACCACTTGCAGCCATCTAACCATGAAGTAAGGTTTTCATTTCTTTTCAAGCAAGACATTTCTACACTGATTTTCATTTCTACTATCACAGCATCCTATACTTTTTAAATAAACCTTTGGTGCTTTTCCCTCAATAACTAAATTAATTATCCAGCTTTGTTATTCTTCACATAACTGTTAGTGGCCTTTTTTAACCAGATCAGTATTTAAATGTACTGTACATATACACATAGATCTTAGTACAGTTCTGTGTTCCGCTCCATTAGCCTCAAAATGCATTATAAATCAACCTTTTGCACTGCACACACATGAACATATCTTCTAGATTTGAAATCACGCCTCACTTGGTACTTTAGGTTCTGAATTAACACCATCTGGACTTGCTTGGCTTAGTAAGAAGACAAGCTGTGTAGTGATAAATATCTAAAGTCTAAAAATCCCTTGCCTATTCCTTCTGGAAGTATTAAACTTTCATAAGCATAGAATTAGAAATTTTAAAACCACCCGCAGGCAGACATGTTTTCTGTATACAGATCATTACTTTATTTGACCTGCCTTAGATTCAGTGCTCCCATGCTTTTATTATGGCACTACCGTGTTATGATCACCTAAAAAATACTTCAGAAAAAATGATGACATAATTCTGCTGTTAGGCACAGAAACTGCTTCTCCCAGCAAATAGCCCCAAAGATAAAGTTGCTAATGAAAGAAACTGAACCAGGGTGAGAATGGGGATATCACTGCAGGAAACAGTGCAATAATACTTAACTTGCCTTCCTATACCTGGTCCACAGTGATGGAAACCTGTATAATAACTGAAAGTATGTTCCACATGCAGCACCCACACAATGATAACTGTTTTCAGCTAAAGCTTTTTTGGCACAACACATTCACAATACTTGAGCAAAGTTAATACAGTATCATTCTGGTATTACAGATATTCTCATCACATAATTTCCTTTAACTTAAAGACTTGAAACAATTTTTATCGGTGGCATTAGCACTTATTAGCACCCATCAAGACATTCACACTACTCATGTTAAACCTCAGACAGAAATTATGTAGCAGGTATTTTAAGAAGACAGTATACTGTACAAAAAAGTATACTTTATTTATATATTACTTCTTCACACTGTATTATGTTTAAATAGGATTTTTGGAGTCTGTGATGAAGAAAATAAGTTTTACTTGTTTTACACAGCCCACTCAATTCAAGTTGACTGCAAAAACAAGGTCCTTCTCTAAGGACAAATTTTGGACTTTTTTTCTTTAGTTTGTATCAGCATGCATCAAAATATTTTGTGCCTCACTTATTTACAATAATGAACTTCTGAAAGTACTGTACATTTCTCTTAGTACAGTATAATGGTGGAGACTCTGGAAAACATTTAACTAAAGGAAAGGCAGAAGATTAACTCCTACATTCACTTGCAAATTAAACAAACACAACCCTTCCCAATTTTGAGCAGCAGAAACTAAACTCATTCCAGAAGTTAAGAAGGTGAAATACTGTTGTAAACTGCAGTTAGTACATAAAACCAGCCATAGTAGGCCAAATCAGTCCATCCACATATCCTTTCTTTCGGTGGCCAAAGCTATATACACAACTAAGGAAAAATACAGAACAGAGCAAGAATGTAATTTTTGTCATAATATGTTTCCAAATACTCAGCTTCCAACCTTTTGCAAGAAATGGTTCCTAAGACAGACATGCTTTCTGTACATCTAATTATCTTCACTCACTTATTCTCTATGATCTTGAGCAGCTTCTAAATTTCTGCCTATGGAAAAACAAAATTATTTTTTTTCAGCTAGCCTTTCCTCTTGGTGACTACTCAACCTCAATCCCAGAACTCTTTGAAGAGTAACACCAATCTCATGCCTCAGTTAGAACTTACATCTCCTATATTTATATTCTCAATGCTAAGATGGAAAGTATTTCTGCCATCTGAATGCTGCACTAAAATTAAGGTTCCAACAGAAAAACTGTTCTACAGAACTTGTAGAACAGCATATCCAGGGGTTAGTGAAGTCCTGTTGCTGTAATAGCTGTCTCAAGGGTCACTATGGGAGATGCCTGACAAGGCACAGCATTTCTGGTAATTATGTTTGTTGATTCATTATGTCTACCAGATGTTTTTGCATTTTTGTATTTCCAGTATTCCAGACTTCATCAAGGGTCTGCTCTTGGATGATTTACACTCTTCCACCATCTTCATGTTTACTGCCAACACATTCTTCGCCTTCTCCTTGGTCACATGAAAATCTCTTTCTCCAGCCTTTTGCTTTTCCTCTTGTCCACACCATAACATCTTTAATTTCTTGGAAGCTTCAATAAATTTTTCTTATCCTTTCTTTTTCTTTGCTTGCAAGTCTTCCAAGCTTCAAATGTCAGAGAGTGCTGGAAGGGATGCCTCAAGCACAAATCTGTAAGGCAAAGACCACACTTTTTGTTGTGCTATCTCTCTCATATGCCAAAGTGGGGAGAGAGGGAAGAGCTAGTTAACCCAGGGTTTTAGCCCACCCCTTTCAACACTGGGAATCCTTAAAGGGAAGTTTGATTTCCTATTTCAAAAATAAATCTGTGTAACCGAGACTGCTAGTGGCTCAGTGACTGCTACACAGGGCAATGATGGATTCTGATATGTTTATGCTGGAGATTAGAGATTTCAACAAAGCATACACAGACAGAAAGCCAGCTCTGCGCTCTGTGTCCAGTTAGCTCCCTCATTTTATCAGAAATCCAACCTAGTAGAATTCTGCTGATTTAATGAGCTAAATTGCCTCACAAAGAATTAGATAAATTGCCCAACTGCAGATACAGAAAAAATTAGAACAGTATATGTGGTGTAGATAGGATGAGAGAAAGTAGCAGAAAGAGGAGAGACCACTTGGAACATTTTATATCCCTAGAGGTATTCCTGTTGTTTGAGAATGCAATGTGATTAATCAGCAAACAAGCTTTTCTTTTAAAAAAGCTAAATGGAAGCATGTAAGAGAAAACATTCTTCTAATTCATCCCAAAATGCTACGTAAAAGGCAGAGCCACTCCTTGTAAATTAACCACAGGCCTCATAAACATGTTTAAAATTCATGCAGCATTGACAGTTTTGCAACAAAGCAAAGGTATCTTGCAAAAAAATAGTTTAGTGCCTCCCTAGTACTGCAATGTGATACATTTCCTGCTCTGAGTTTCCTTACTACTTAAAAATGCCATTTAGACAATCACAGCAATTAAACACAGATTCTAAAAAGATTTTGAACACTTGGTATTTGTGCTTCTACTAAAGCTTTAACATAGGAATTAACTGCTTAATGAAAAACAATATGAAATTGGTAACAAAAAACCAACCAACCAACCAAAAAAAGTTAATAAAAAGCTTTCAATCAGAGCATGCAGTATTGGTGGGTAAAAATGGACTATTTCTAGTTAAAGGTGGCAATTGGTGGAGAGACCAAATACACCGTCATCTCCATTCTGAGTGAAGAAAGATAATGAACAGAACAGAGAAAGTCACTAAAGACTATGGCTCGTTGTCAAAGGAAGAAAGATCCCACAACCATTAGAAGCTGCTGTTATTACATGGTAGTTATAAGGGAAACACAGCAACACTTACCAGATTCTTCTGCATGCTGCGAGCAGCTGGGTGTTTTTACAGGCAGGAATTTAGCTGGCGAAGGATCAGGAGAACTGGATGTCCATGTGGGTGTCCAAATATCAAGAAGAAATCAAGTTTCATAGCAATGGATCATCACTTAAGAAGTCCTAATGTCCCCTCAGGTATTAGCTGAATATACGACCAAGACGAATCTACGCTGGTATCCCAAATCAAAATGGTGTCTTGACATGGACACAGTAGTGCTGAAGGCCCGTATCTTAGCTTTTTCTTCCTTGCAAGTTATCTTCATGTCCTTTGTTTTGATGCAGCAAGGTTTTAGGAGGGGGGCCCAAATACAGGACTGTCCCATTATAAACAGATATTTTTGAAGAAATCTGTATGCCTGGACTTCAGAATTTCTTGATCTTTTCCTCCCAGCAGGGATTGAGAAGGTCCAAAATATTTGCATGGCTCAAGGGTATGACATGATCAGAGCAAAATGTTAAGCCTGACTGCTATGTATACTAGGTCTTGGGAACATGTGGAGCAAACAACCAAACCTGGCTGCACACCAAGATTTAAAACAGGAAGATGACATCCAGTCTCCACAACTCCAGGCCAGGAGATGCTTGGTATGGACAACTGCAAAACTCTGTAAGGAAGCACCTGGAAGGCTGCCAAAATCACCTAGGGCATAGCTGCAGCAAGAACACTCACACTGTAATGGCCTGTATGGAGAAACCACTGCCTACTACAATAATTGAAACAGGAATGAAATCACTGCAATTATTCACTAGTCATACCACGCTACAGAATCATACAGCGCTGATCCACATGTTTAAAGTGAAAAAAAACAATTTACAAAGTAAAATAAAATGAAACAAAATCCAACACATGCAAACATGCACTAAGAGACAAAAAGGAAAATAAATAATGAAATCAAAATTAATAGTGCTGCTCCACATTTATCCATCTTGCTTTGCCCACATTGGTCTTCAAATACTAAATGCTTCAGAACTTCTCACAAAATACTCAAAACAAGGTAAATGATCTGCATTATTTTACTGCTTATTATTGAAACATAAGCATACATGGTGTCATGCAAGACATAATACACACTGAGTAGGTGAATATAAAAAGATATTTTGGTTTGAAAGAAGTAAAGCCAAGTACCTTATAATCTTGATCTGGTAGCATGTTGAGTAAGAAAGTCACCATCTTCTGTGGAAACTCATATTTTATTGTCCAAAATAATAATTCTTCTAGAAAACATTTATGCTTCAAAACATCCATGATAGACTGATCTGTATAAAAGGTTGAAGCAGGGCACATGTAATGCAATAAGTATTAAAACTAAGAACAATAATAGTGCAGTTGCACTCATATAAAAATTCAGGAACAAAAATTTAAGAACATCTTAGCACATTCTGTAAATAATTTCTTTTTAAACACTGGGAAAATGAAGACCACCAATACTGCAGAGTGTCAGAGTCTGTAACTATAAAAAGAAAGAACCTCCCAGAGAAGACAGTCAAAGTTTCCAGTACAATTCTATCACAGAGTACAATCTTCATTGATTGCACTGAATCACATAACCTTACTGTAATAGTTGCACTGATTATAATGCATCACATCAAATTGCACAATATTTACACAACCACTTCACCAAGGGAAACACTGTAGACTACTGCTTAACTGAAGTTAAAATATCAAAACAACAAAATACAATTTATGATTATGTGATGAATTTTATTACCTAAACAACACTTTACCAAGTTCAAAATAAATAGAAATAATGCATCCCTTCAAAGCAATACATGCACTGACTGACCAACCACTAAGTTGTTTGCTGAGGTTTTTTAATACAAAAATTACCATAACCAGATAATCAGGAGGCATTAGCTCCTGATGGTAGCAGGAGAGACAGTCTCATCTTTCCCCTTTCCTGTCCATTCACTCTGTCCCTTTACTCATGCTGACAGAAGATCCCTGTGGGGGACCTACAGAGGAATCAAGTCCAGGATCTTTCCATTTTGTCAGCTGTGTTTTCAAGCAGATCGGTTTCCTGATTGCAAAGCTGCAAAGTGACCTTTGCTAGAATAAACTGTTCATGAAATTATGGCTTGATAGAGCATAAATCATATTAACTATGTTTTTAAAAAAATAAAATATAAAGAGTCTTCCTCATTTTTCAAGAGGTTGATTATTTATGCTTTACAACTACAACAGGTGGTGTTCACTCCAGTAACATATGAGGACTACAGAAGAAAGAAGTAACACTACTACTTCTCCATCCCTAGAAACCAACTACACCTGAGGGTATGTAACTCCACACAAAATCACATATTCCAACAGGAGTGTGTGAAGTGCTCCCACCGGCACACATCCAAAAACATCTGCACTGAACATCATCTGGCCTTGAAGACTCGCATCTTTACTGAAGTGTGACAGCCTTAGAGACTGCACTGGAGAGCTTTGTGCCTATTCTAAGCAAGATAAGCATTTCTGCTCTTCCTAAGCAGGAATTACCTCAATTTTCCACCATTATCAAATGTCAGGAGTTCCCCAGGCAAGTAACCAATTTGCCCAGACTTAAATTTTAGGGTTCTCAAGACTCTAGCAAGCCACAAAAAAAAAAAAGAATACATTTTATTCAATATATTCAACAAGCACTGATATAAAACATTACCTTCACAGAATCATGAAAGATATTAAAATATTATAATATTTTGTAATATTAATTAATATTAAACTATTTTGCATGGTATTACACATCATCTACAGCAACAAACATATGATGCTCATTTATGCTCTCTTTCTCATCTCTTGTTATGAAGTTGCAGGTGTGACTTGACTGCCCACGAAAGCTTGGTAACCATGCAAGACTGTTCTGCCCACAGAACAGAGAGCACAAGTTTAAGCACATGCCAAATGCTTCTGAGTGAGAACACCAAGCATGGAGACACAACAGACAACGCTGTATCTGTCACTGACAGTACAGCTTTCTCTGGCACATAGCATAGGTGAACAGTGCATATCCAATACTCCATGCAGCAGCTTCAGGCAGGGACACAACAATACATATCCCCTTCCACCTTGCTATATAATTTGAGTAGGCAGAATGCTCTTACCAAACCTGGAAAATTTGTCAAGAACACTGGGACTAATGTTCCCACTCTTCTGAAAATCATCACTGGATTTTAAATTTCTTTAAAAAAAAATAGTGCCTCTGGGTTTAAAATCGTCTTAAACATCTGGTATTTCAGGCAGATGCAAGATGAAGTTTTAAAACAGAGTAAAAAAAAAATTCTCAGTACTCAGTCCCATACCTGTACGAGTGAACTTCAGCATAAAAACTATACCTCCTTTAACAAAATATTTTATTCTTTCTTTGTGCCACAAAACACCTCACAGAGTGTTGTAAGTATCTCTCTGGAATACGAGACTTAGCACTCCAAGACACCCCCAATATATAAATAACCCTGGATGAAGACAGTACCACTGCAGAGCTAGGATGGGACAGGGAGTCTGCTTATATGGAAAAGGTAAATCTGTTTTTATTCAATACTCAGTTTTCCAAAATTTTCTTTTCATACTCTTATTTTATACCCTATTGGACATAAAATATGAAT
The DNA here is from genome assembly GCA_013400175.1 of Phainopepla nitens. Classification (NCBI taxonomy): domain Eukaryota; kingdom Metazoa; phylum Chordata; class Aves; order Passeriformes; family Bombycillidae; genus Phainopepla; species Phainopepla nitens. The sequence goes on from VXBQ01005792.1 coordinate 483,116, forward strand.
ACTGAAAACTTCAGAAAACTATTCCATATTTAATAAAAACAGATACTTACCCTTCCCCCATTGGCAGACTCCCTCCTCTGGGGCAGATATTAGGAGCTATCAACATCATGACCACAGTCCATGTTGGGATGCCTCAGAGGGGGAAGACTACAATCCTGGGGGAAAATGAAATGTTGAATTCAAGTATCACTTATCCTGAAATGTCACTGCTGATATTGGTTTTCTGATCAGGCAGCTTCCAAATCTGGGCTTCCTCCCTGCCTCTTTCCTTAATTAGTTACCATGCATCAGAACAGCAGCATTTTTTCTTGTGCTACCTGACTCTAACTCATCTTTTAGATAACCAAACAGCCTCTTAAATCCAAGTAAGAGAACTTTCCTTGCACATGTTTTCTGCATTTCTCCAAAACTACTGCCTCTTCCACATCTCTACCACAATCCTTCTCACACCATTTTTAAGATCACCTCTGAACAACACTATTGCCAAAAGCTTTAGTTCTCTGCTTTTTCAGCTTCCCCATCGCTTTTCCTTCAATCTGGAAACACTAGAAGCAATCAATCTTACTTTCCCATACTCCTCACATCATACTATTTCATTGATTCATGAATCTTTGCATTTAAAACTCAAGCTCCAAATCTTTGTTCCAGAGACCTTCCAGAAACTTTATTCCAATTTTCACCACAATTCCTCTACCCAAATATTCTTTTCTCAAGGCTTGCAATTCTTTGTACTTCCTATGTCAGTCTCCTCATGCTCATATTAAAAAAAACACAACCAAAAAGGTCTTCTTTATCTAACAATAGCATTTAAATATTATTAAACACTTTTTAGCACAGAAACATGTCAGGCACAAGATAGAACTACCTTGCCTAGCCTATGTTTTTTTCTTGGATTAAAACTTGCACTGACCTCAATGTGAGTACTACTCATGTTGGACTAGAAACTGCAAAAGGGACCAATTTCAAGCTAGAAGAATAATGAACTGGTTTCAAGAGAGACTTCATTCAAGTATTTTATCTTAAACAGAAAAACCAACCAGAACCAGAGAGAACCATTTTTGCCTGGCTGCAAACACAATCATAATGTACAGCGGCACAAGCAAAAAAAATTGTTAAGAATAAATACATCAAAGACTTGTTTTGTAAAACTATACTGCAGCCTTGACAGGCACACAGTGAAAACTGAACGAATTTTTGGAGGTCAGCTTACAACACAGAGGTGACAAAATGGTCAGAGTCCCAGACAGTGGTACCACTGGAAGGGAAATCTAACCTGCCAAATACCACATTTTCACTTGCTACTCTTTTTTAGACTTTGCTGTGTTTAATACCCGTCACATGCAGCACTACAGTGCCTGGGAAATGAAGTGAGTATCCCTGGATATTTTTAAGACAGACATAAAGCAAACATGATAAACTGAGATCAGTACTTTATAAGTACCTTTGGTGGTGCTGCTTAGTTTCACCCTCTTGCGCTTTCCCACACCTTGGCTACCATCCTGGTCCTCCTAGGGTAGAGGAAGAGTTTCAAAAATTGACAATCATATACTTAGAACCTTATTGCCAAGAGATTGTATACTCTCAAAATTCTGGTTTAAGTACCAAACTAAAACAGAGAAGCCTTCAACATATTCTTACAAGAAAAAACACTTTTACTGTTTACAGGAATCATGCATTGTGTGCAACTCTTTAGAGAAAAACATAATTTTTCTAATTGCCTTTTTTCCCCCCCTACAGGCAGCCTTATCATCCGCATTTATTTTATTAATTTTGTAAGGTTAGTTGCTTTAATTTCTAAAACTGATTGCTACAAAAGTTTAATGCTACAAAATCTCTAACTTCTGCACATCTAGGATTTACCTTATCAACTTGTAGGGTTTGTAGGGTTTTGTTTCAGAGAAAAAATATCAGCCACCATATTGTATACCAAAGTTGGCAACATATATAATTAGCTACATATTTTCTAATCAATATAAACTTCTGGTGCAAGAACAAAGTATTTTTGACACCTTTAAGAGGCCAATTCTAACTGCTTGTTCCCTACAGAATAATGGAAACATTTTACACAAGCATTTGTCACCTGAAGCTTTCAAGGTACTCCACAAACTAAACAGCAAAGGCTCCAAAACGTAATACAAGTTAAAAATATTTCCACCACCAGTTCACAAAATCTAACACTGCATTTTAAAAAAGAATGTGACATTACAGGAATATATTAAATGTTGCATGGATCTCTGCCAACACTGGTAGTCCTAATGCAACTAGAAATAAAGACTCTTACTGGAACTAATAAAATGAGATATCTACCGTTAAAAATAAGTACTCAATATCCTTCTCCCCTAAGCAAATGCCATATTTTACTTCCAAACTTCTCTGGAATGATAAAGAACCTGAATCTCAAGAAGTTACTATCCTTCCTTGAGGAAGAAGATTGTTTACACTTTATATCTTAAGGACTGACCACAAGTATGGTGGAAATGAAAGGTCTGATTTTGCCTACCCTTTCATTTCCTCCATCTGAAAATTCATTTTAAGTTGGACACACATTTGAACACTTGGGCATCCTGTGGTCTTTGTGAACACAGGGTACTTTGGTACTTCAATCAGGAATGAGTCAGTGAGTTCTCAGGACGCTGCCACTGCCCAGTCCCCCATCAGAGGGGCCACGTATTCTCAAGGAAAAAATCAGACTTGCTAGGATATTACTGTGCACTGCAGGACTCTGCAATTCAAGTCTCCTGCCCTGAAAAAAGCATCAATGAACAAAGGTAATTTTTTATTTTATAATCTTTTTCTTAATCATGAGCTGCTTGACAAATACAAATTACTGAAAAGCAAGTCTACTCCCTTCATTCAAAAGTCAAAACAGACTGTGCAGGTGGAAAGCTGAAATGCTTATTAGAAAAACAATGTTCCTCTCCTCTCTACTCCCACGTGAGTTACATAGGGCATTTACAGTTTGGGTCTAATACCTGATTATACTCTCTTAGAGCAGAGTAAAACTATGTTATAATTAACATAGTTAATAATGTGGCAAGAGCACACTTTTAATGGTATTTTCTTCCTCCAGTATTTAAAATGAACGTAGAATGATTATAAATCCTCTTTCTTACCAAGATCTAATGGAAGCATTGTTTCACAAATGAAACACTAGATTTCAAAATTTACACAGACTACAAATCAGAGCAGTACTTCTGAAGGGAGCTAAACAGCTTGAGAAGTTTTGCACAGTTCAGTATTTAGTTTTACTTCTACAATAGTAGATGGTTCTAAGCAAAAAATTCATCTGAAGGATGGCTGTTATTTCTCATGTTTTCCTTTCTGTAAAAGGAGAAAAAAGGCCCTCTCTAAACCTGTCCTCCTATTTAAGAAGATTTTGTGTTCCAAGGAATCAAATAAAACACAGTCCATGAATGCTTTTGCCACACCGAGGGATAAATGTTTTTATATGGGATATTTCTACATTATTTAAAGTTTGTTATGTTACCCTAACAAAATGTCTGGTAAGGCTTACTAGTTGAAATTAGGTTTTAAATAGTTGAGAAAAAAGATGAGAATAAATTGATGAAGTTACTCTACCAGAATTTAACTTTCCTCCACTTATTTATTAAAGCTCAATATAAAATGAGATTCTATCCTTTTTACTCCCACTCCATGTTTGCTAAGTAAGGTCAAGCCTACACATGAGAATTTATCTACAGAGAAATTCTCATTGCTGCTATCACCAGTTCAGCTGGATTCTCAAATGTCAAAAACTGCTACCACCATTCATAGCATTACATGCTCTAAGTTGGCTTAGTCAAGGCCATTTTACTTGATAGTCATTTTTGGAATACCTACACAGGTTTCTTCTCCATTACATACATAAATTAAACTGGAACAGTTTTAACAAACCTTAGGATTTTTCAAGAGGTCCTTAGTAAATCAAAGGCATGAGATCTATTCCTTTATACCTGCATTATTCCTAATTGTAAAACTGGGATAATGTATGGCAGATATAAGATTTGTGGGATTTAGCTGCAAGCATTCTCTCCCTTTAATATTCTGCTGCAGTTCATTACCGTCTTTAAAAAGTCTCACCTCATCTGAAGAATCCCCTTGTCCTGATGTTGCCGTACCACCTGCCAAACCTTTTGAAATGAAAAAGTTCAGAGATTCTTTTCATAAGTCTTATATTGAAAAGACAGTATTTTAAGATATTTAAGCCAGTACAAAATGGAATTAATTAATTTTCTTTAAAGGATACATAGCAGTGGACTGAGAAGTTGGAGTAAGATTTCCAAGCAATATAAAATCAGGGATTTGCAAATACATGCCCTTGCAGAATTTCAATGCACTGTATTAACAAACCAGCATTCTTTCAGAAATTGAAAAAACAAAATAAAACCTCTGATGGACTTCAGTGAGGAAAAAAAAAGAAAAATATCCACAGAACCTTTATAAGAAGAGGTGCTGTGGATTGATTTGCACTTCACCACTTTGTTGCAGTGGCAAAATTCCACTACGAGCAATTTCATCTTGCCTACTCAAATTCCACTAATGTTATGACTGGAAAAATGGTGCTTAGCATATGAGCAACAAGAGGTTAACATGTTTAGCTTTGTTGATTGAAGTAAGAGTCCTGTAATTTGGCAGTGCAATAAATAACAGGTAATTCCCTAAGTTTCATTAAGATTAGCTTTTCTTAAAAATAAACCCAAAGCAGTTTATATAAAACCCATGAATAATCAAGTCTTCTCTTAAAATATTTTTCTACACAAACCTTGAACAGACAATGTGCTAGTTCCAGCTCCTTGTTCCTGCATACCACATGCAATTTTATCCTCAGGAAATGCCAATCCAGAGCCTTTCAAAGCAATGAGGTACTTTTCATGACTTTTCTTTGCACATGCATTCTCTCCAACACCTTGAATATACACATAAGGCAGTATTAAAGCACAAAACCAGCTCCTTGGTTCATATGCTTCATATTCTATACAAGCAATCTAAAAAATGGCCCACGTTTTAATTTAATAACACATATTCTCCATTCCACGAGTCCAGATAAGCATGTCTTACTTTTATTCCCTTTCTGTATTTCTGTACCAGGAAATCAATCACATATAGGAAAGAGAAGTAATTAAATTACTTCCATTTGAATACTATATCAGGAGAGAAAAAGGAAGTAAAGAATAAAGAGAACTGCCCCTGAGGCAGCTTAACTAAGTGCCTCTCCTTTCATACAAAGATTTCAAGGTTGCCTGTTCTTTAACTGGCTGCTGCCCAGTTATGGCAACTTAAAACTACAGTAATTACTACTTGTTCCATGCCTATGCAAAGGACTCTAAACCTCAAGAAAATATCATGGAGTTCATTTACACTAGGGGTTTGGGGTTAGTTGAGACCGGCCAACATTTTCAGATTCATTGCGATTTTGTACAGGATTGAATAAATAATGAAGGAGGGGTAATGTTTAAGAAAAAAGTATGAAAAAGGCTTTGCACAGAAATGCAGGACAGCCAATGGCTTTTTGCCATTCAGATCTCTTCCAGTAACCTCTGTGAGAGCAGATCCCAAAATAACTTAGATATATTCCACTTCGAATAACCTTGTTATAACTAGTTTGGAAGTACTAAGCCAGAATGGATTTCTTAGAAAAATTTTTCTGAGAAGATGTTTCTTTATACATTTATTTGGGACACATCATGTTTGCTCTTACAGGTCTTAATAACAAATATTTCTAGTCACTCCTGAAGCTCACCTTCCTATCAATGTAACAGCCTTAAAAATATGCCTTTTTTTTTCTGTGTTTTGAGATGTCAAATAAAATAAAAACATGGAAAAACTAAAGTTATAAACAAAACTCATGCTCTTAATTCTTCATAGTTAGAAAATCTAATTATTAGAAATAACATAAACATACCAGAGCTAAGATCTTTGTAGAACTGTTGGCTAGTTAAAACCTGGGTAAGAACCGATCTCATTGCACCTCCCATTTTGGTCAAGTCTTCTAAGAAGGAAACATGAGGCTCCAAAACCTGGAGGATTTTATGAAGGTCTTTCTCTGATGGCAGATCAAGAGCTGAAAACCACATAAGAAGAACTTTTGGTGTAGATGTAATACAATTCAGCCATCACAAGCAGAACAGTTATGACTACCACAAATGAAAATAATTTCTATATATTTATAATGCTCTAAAATTCACACATACCAATTTCAAACTATACCTGATTTCATTTTCTAGAAGAGCTCAGCACAATGCTAGGTAACCCTTAAAACATATGCAAGCATGCCAGCAGGTAACAAAATCAAGTCACGTAGTCAGGCTGTAATTTTATTAGGGAGAGATAGAAAATACAATGACATAAACTATAGATAGCGTTCGTGTACTGTGTCTTCACAGACTGCAAAGCAAGAGGTAAAAGCATGGTAAGATATGCTAGATACAAGCGAATTCAAAACATACCAGGCTCATTATATCCCTCTCTTAAATGCTGAATCAGACTAAAGATGAACTGTGGAAGAACTAATTCTGACATCATCAACAAGTCTTTCGGAACACATGGAACATTGGAATTTGATTTAATCCGATGTCTTTTACAGAACCTATAAAACAGATGAGAAAAATGTTAGCCAAGCACAGCTCAGCAGAATTAACACATACTAAGAAAAACATTCCTTTTTCCACTTTTCAGAGAGTATATGCTTGTACATTAGAGGTGGTGTGGAAGTGGCATTCTGAAATTCCAACTACTCTGTTAAAGCCCATTCTGAGGCCACTGAATTATAAAGTTGACAATGTTTTTCTGCTGCTCAAAGTTCACATATCTAACATCTCAACTTCTTCCCATACATATCAGAAGTATCTTTCATTGAACAACTAGAAGAACACTGACTTTCTTCTTTCTGTGACATAATCAGAGGTTGGACAGATTTCAAGTCCTCATTTGGATAATGACTTTTAAAAATGTTTTTTGACAATAAAAACAAAAGGCACAAGACTTCGCAGGATCAGTGTATATTTCAAATGTACAGCAACTACAATTTCCAAAATTCTTTCATTTAAAAAGAAAAGAAAACATTTATTCTTTGGAAAATTCCTGCATGGTAGTAGCTGAGGCTTGGCTAATGCACAGTGACATGACGTTGAGCCAAACCCCATTAGAGCAGACAGAATGATTTCCTACTCACTTAACATGAGCCTGACTCAAGAGACACTGAATACTTTTTAGCTCCCAAGCTATTTTTAGAAAGAACATATACCACCATCAAAGAGTTATTTACCCACGTTGAAAACAACACTAAGCAAAGAATAGTCTAAAAATACATCACACAAGAATAAACTTTTACTGAAAAGATTCACTAGATTTTACTAATAATTTTTTAACACAAAAATTCAGAAAAAAATACAGCTTTGTTTGACTATTGAAACTGGTTTTATGCCATGGTTTCCAGAAGCAGCCTAAAAAACTTAAGCCTTTCTTTTTTGAGGACCATTCCATTAAAGAATTCCATTAAAGAATCACCTTCAAGAGAAGAAGGAAATAGAAGAAAGCCACAAAGAAAGTAGGTGTCTTTCTTCAAGGAATGGAAAACAAGGAAAAAAGGCAATAATAAAAAAAATAGAGGATGCAAGTCCAGCAATTAAAATGGCAATTCACAAAAATGGCTAGGAAATTCATAAGATTAAAGATTAACAGCTTCTCCTTTGCTTTTGCACATTAGAAATGAGACTTTTTATTAAGAAAAGTTACAGAAGGACAGTACTAGCCAGTCAATTTGCTGTTTGTAGATACACCCACTATATCCCTGGGACAGAAAGAGCTCAGTGATGACTGTCAACTTTCTGTTAATTAATGTCCAAACAAATAGTGTTCACTTTTGCCTTCCACTTTTCATAATACATTCACAGAAGTTATGAAAAGTCATTCCATGTTCCTTTTTCAAGTACAGAAAAACAGCACAATTTGCAACTGGAGGGAATTCAAAGGGACTTGTAAAAGTAATTCACTTTTTCTCTTTGGCCATCCACTTTTATCTTTTCCACATACAGAAACCTGAACTGCTATAAATCACAAATGTGGTTTCATCTATGCTAAAATACGGTATTTCATATTTTTGAAGTACTTGGTTTCCATTTCACCACTGTCTTTATAAGAAGGGATCAAAAGTAAACAAAGCTCTAAAAGACACAAAAGGAGGAATTACTATACAGTGCATTCTAAAACCTTTTACAGCCCACCCCCCCCCCATATATTTTACGTTCTGTCAAAAGATGTTTTCACTGGTTAAGATTGCAAGCTAAGGAAGCCACTGTAACAAAACACACGGGTCAAGTAATTTGGAATCCCTGTTTCTGCTAAGCACAAGGCTTCCTTCCACAGAAAATAAGCTCTGCTCCCTGTGAAGTCTATGTCAACGTGCCAGTTCTGAATCCATCACAACAAAACCAGAGTTACAAGGGACCCAGAAGGATCACTGAGTGCAGCTCGTGAGTGAATGGCACCTACAGGAACTGAACCCATGACCTTGGCATTACCAACACCATGCTCTAACCAACGGGCTAATCTCAGGGTCGTGCATTAACAATCCCAAATTTTACACATCCTGAACATGAAAGTCATGAATAGGTTGTCTCTTGAGAGTCTCAAGAAAGCATTATTGAATTATAAAGTGTGCTATGACTGCTACATCACCAGAGATCCTGGAAGATCCTAGATTCGATTCCTGTAAGGAAAAGTTCTTACCCTGTCACATGCATAAACCACAGCAGGTTCAAACAGGAAACAATTTCTAGATAACAGGCCCTAAACCTTAAAGTAGGAACACCAATGTAATTTTACAAAAGGCACCATATTCTGTATTTATGGTTCAAAGGCCACAACATTAAAGTAGTACAGTCCAGAATTACCCGAAGTTCTATTGCAAAGTGTTATATTAATTTCTGTATAAATACTGACAAAAATGCCAGACAATGACTTGGAAGGTCTTCAGAGTTAGGACAACAGCTGTTTTAACTAAAGAAGAGACTGAACCCCAAGCTGTGCATAGGAGAAACAAGCTGAGATTTCTTATAAAGGCTGAAATAGACACCTGGACAGACTCCTCAATGGGTTACACGGTCACTGTAAGAACAGTCAAAGCTATTCCATAATCAGTTCCTTTTATACTTCTGAAAGGACTTCCTTACCACAGCATCAGCTAAAGAATTCTACATCTACATCAATGTGCATTTCAAAATGCTTCTGTGACTATCAAAACAGGTTTTAATAGGCAACAAAAAGGAGCACTGCCCAGATCTCTCCTGGTACCATCAAGCCCCAGCAGGTAGAAATCTCTAATGGAGGGAAATGAAAGGGGGATATAATCTAGATAAGAAATATGTTTTTTCTGAAGAAGATCAAAAATAATGATGGAGAGGAAGACTGACTCGGTAACTGACAGATCACCTTGACCTAAGCTTTTTAACTTGATTTCAATATTGCAAAATACTTCTTCCAACAAGTCTGTAGTTCTTATCCAATCTTTGAGCAGTTAATATTTCCTGTACTATATACTCTTCAAATATTTTTACTACTATACTAGAATGATGTTTAAGAATTAGTATATCAGTGAGAATGCAAATTCAATAGAAATATTCAGTCTCATGTATCTGAAGGTCTAGCACAGAAGTACTAAAATACAGGTCCACATGAAGACAAAAACCATAAACTTTCTTCCTTATTCTTTTCTATACCCTAGTTTTGATTTTCCATGTATTTTCCTACCTCTGAAATCACTTTTTCACAAAAAGATAAGGCTAATTTTAGCAAAAGGAGAGACTAAACAGTAAACTTGCAATTAAATAAAAACTTAGGTTTAACAAAGAATCTTGTCCACATGACTTCAAATAAAATTCTGTCATTTCTTATGCTGCATTTTTTGTGAAATGCAGAACATTGCTGACACCTAAATGAGTAAGCAATATCATTTGTTATAAACATAAGCAGCATTTGTTATAAACATAAGCAGCATTAATATCTTCTGAATACCTTCAATGTCAAACTTTGCAGATTCATTCCATTCTTTCCTACTATTTCCATTTTTAATAATTCTATTGTGAATTTCCAAATGCATTTTTAGAAGTGGCTTCAGGAAAAATAACTCCTTCCCTTCAGGCTACAGTTTCACAGCCAAGTTGTACTAGATCAATCCTGCCACAACTTTGTCTTCAGCCCTCTAATTTGTTCTAGCATTAGCACTTGACTGGTTCTATGTCAAACCAGCTCAGAAGCTAAGCCAGCACAAGTTATTTACTTATAAGAATATACTAAAAAAAATTTCACTGGACCAGTTTAAATCCACCAAAACTCACAGACCAGCCCCCTTGGAAATCACACTGAAATTCCCAAATCATTTTGCCATCATCCCTTTCCTTGTTAACCTGACAGGAGCAAAACACAGAGAACAAAATAAACCAAAGCCCCAAACAAGGACATGCAGGAAAATGCCATCCTGGCCAACCAGCACAACAAGTAGATACAATGCTCACTGTGGAGGCAATTCCATGGCTTCAAAGGAGAGTTTTTAAACTCCACAGTTATCATAGCAGCTGGTAAATGCCTTCAGACCACACCTTTACAGCTTTTGAACATTTGATCAGTTCTTTATCCACTACATCCCACGGTGTCTCAAGTTTCAGTTGCATTCCAGAAACCTGACATAAGTTCACATATACACCAATGGACTATTTTTACACTCACTTTTCTCTCACTATTTTGTCCCCTGCCTCTCCCTGTTTAAAAGTCATTTGTTTCTATACTGGATCATAAGACTGTCAAAAGAAACCATCCCAATTTCACATTCATAATGGTACTACAGCACTGTGAGTACCTGACCCTGACAGGAGCTTTTAGGGATAAGGATCTGGGACCCAAGAGACAGAATCCAAATGAAAACTGCTGGAAACCAATTCTTAAGCAAAGAGAGTAAAACTCCACTTGATTCTTCAATTCAGTAAGTCATACCTAAACTGAGTTCTTATTTAAAACATAATATACATTTCATATGTACATATATGAATATAATATATATTCATACTGTATACCTCATGACTGACATATGTAGTGTTTCATAAAGTATTCAAATGAAGTTTTATAAATACAAATTCAACACAAGGTTTTTAAAAAGTATGTATTCTATCTCAGTCGTGAAACTAACGCACAAATACTATTCTTACATACCCTGAATCTACAAAACAGATGCAAGATACAAAGTACTTTTGGAGTGCTACAATTGTTTCCGAGTTCTTACAAACCCCTTTCCTCATTTCTTACGTACTGGTAGAATGTTTAAATGGTTTTTCCTGCTTTCACAGTTCAAATATCAAACCAAATCTTAACTCAGAACAAAATAAAGCTTGCATAATAAGGATTAGAAAATTATCTGGATGAAAAAGGGCTTTGATATATTGTAAGGTTATTTTATGTAAATCCACTGTCCCTAACAATGACCAATAGAATGGTAATTCTGAAGAAATGCAGAGAAATAAATCTTATGCTCCTATTAAGTTTAATATGTTTCCCCCACACACCCTAATATCTTCATTTCATTAGTTAAATTCCTTTTCAGCTGCAAAACAGGCTTCCAAAGTGAATCAATGTGCTACTGACTTCAAGACCCAAGGAATGAGCACTCTTCTGCTCTTTATGAAAACTCCAAGCTACAGAGTTCACAGACAAAACTGAATACTTCAATTTCTGCTATTAGGGGCAAAGCCAGCTGAAAAGGTGTAAGTCTAACTCTTCTAACCAGAAAATTTCCAAAACAGAGGCAACAGAGTCAATAGTGGAGGACAGTGAAACAAGCAGAATAACTAATGGCTTCTCAAGAAAAAAAAAATGCCTTTAAAGGATATCTTTTGAGGCTTTAAGCTTTCATGACAAAGTTGACTGGCCAGGTTAGGAGGCTAGAAATCAGAAATTGGACACTAAGGATTATTCCAATCCTTGCAGAACAGCAGGAAGAGAGGCAATGACTCACCAGAAGCTCTCCTGGAGCTCAGTGCTACATCAAGTCAAGAAGCACACCAGTTCAAAGAAAGAGCAGACAAAGCTGCTCTGCAGAGCATTTCCAGTATTCTCTGTTAGTCCTCAGACATAAACATCTGGTATAGTAGACAAAACTACAATGATTTTCATTAGCATACAAGTAGCCATTATCAATCAGAAACAGTAGATTGGGCAGTTTCAATCATAAGGCCTTTTTTAAAGAAAAATTGAGTAAGAATGAGAAGGAATGGACTTCTGAGAGCTGAAACTGAGCTATGTTTGAAAGGAACCACAAAATTGTTGAATTTGAGCATTTTGATAGTGAAGAGAGCAACTCCAGAGACTAACACAATCTGCTGCTGCAAAAATATTTTTCAGAGAAAGGGTGGATGCTCTGGAATAAAATTACTGCACTGTAATTGCATCTAAGTACAACTTATTTTAACCTAGTTTGATTGAAAAGCCTCAATCTACACTTTATTTGAAATACATTTGTACAATACCAGACAGCCAGATAGCTTACAAATGTAATACTCTGTCTCTTTGGTGTAGCTTTTGCAAACATCACAGTGATTGTAAAGCGAAGACCTTACAAATTAAAAAAAGGCTTTGCTTATGCTATTGATGGAAATATTAAAGACTCTTTAAATTATTCAATTAAATTAATTCATCTATTTGCATGTACCAATAGAGTCTTCAACAGGAACTGCAACCTTTCAGTTGAGAAAAGAAACATACTTCTTAAAGGACCAGCTAAATTTAGTGCTTCACTGTATTGAAGAAGGCATTGATGAGAACATGCTTCAAACTCAACTCTACAAAGCAATCTTTATCAAGGTTTACACCAAAAAAAGCACACAAGAAAAATATCTACATTCAAAATTCTTTCGCAGCATGGAGTCTAGTGGAATCACCTTTTTTTCCCCCTTCAACTACAAACTAAAGGTAGAGGAATTAAGATATAATGTATAGTCTAATTCTGTATGCTCAACTCAATATTTAGGATCTGATTTTGCACAGTTCTTAGCCTAACACAGCATTCACAAGCAGAATTACCATCTGACTTCAGAAGTAGACCTGAAAGACAAGCAGAGCAGCAAATAAAATATCTGGTCCTGAGCTCTCATCAGAGCTATGTCCACCTGGTCCTCAATCTTCCCAAGCCATTATTAAATTCATGTGCAGTCTCCCTGACCAGCTGCTTTTGGAGTCCCATCAATTATCTACCTTGAAGCACACGGACAATACATCTACTTGAAAGAACAAAACTCAAGTTTTCAAAATAGAGTTAATAAAAACATTTTCTGGCTAACAAAATTCTCCCAAGAGAATTTAAAGAGGTCAAACATATAGCACACAGTATTTTGACCCAAAAACTTCATATGGTAAAGTCCAAAGTGACTACACAGTGCTAGACAAATGCAAAAATAACCTTCATTTCTTCAGGATTTGAGTAAGATGCGTGAATTTTAACAATAGGTATCAGCTTCAGCTTTGGCCAGGCCTCCAACAGACAAGGTGTGTATATGTAAGTAATTTGCAGTTTTCTTAGAAAGTATTTATGTGTTTCATGCCAGAGCTATTATCAATGCAGGCACTGTGCACCAAGAGGTGCATCCTGAAGAAGGCAGAGTTCATTTAGTCCGTGTTCTATAACAGACATTGGAGTATCTCTATTAATTCAATGCAAAGAAAATTCATTATTTTCAAAGCTTAGTACCAGAACCCTCTACAGAGGAAAGCACCTAAGATACTATTATTTAAAATCATCTGCAGCTGTCAGATATCATTCCAGGATTTTTCAAAAACATAAAATTCCTGATACTGTACAAGTGATAAGGAAGTACGGCCTGAATCAACCTAAATGGTCATTAAGAAAGATCTAAGAAAGAACAGCTCTTTAGGAATGTGTTCCCTAAACATACTCTCAAAATCACATCTGTTCCACTGCCAACAGATCCACTGACAGCTCCATGTAGATCAGATATATACCAGACATACAACATTCCACCCTGATGTAGTGAACTTAGAATTCTGGGCAAATGACAGGTCCATAAATGCTATAAAAGCAGCTTTAGAATTTGGTGGGATCAAAGTAAAGGAACTGAAAATCAACACTGGTTAGCCCAAATTTAAACAAGACTGTTTCAGAGCTCTAAAACACAGCTCTTCTTAAATTGTATATATACCAAGGCAAATTACAAAGCAAGAGACAAGTGATACAATAAATAAGCCAAATTTCAGGCAAGGCAAGATATATAGCAGTCATTTCCTGTGAGCTCAGCCTTCACAGCACTGCTGTGTTCTTCAAATCAGAATGGTCCTATCAGCAAACCTTTGGGGCAAAGCCATCATTTAAGTTTGTTCAGTAACTAACAGCAATAGTTCAGGCTTCCAAATGTTGATGGTAATGTATATTGATATGTTTCAACATCTTACTGATGACTTTGAAACAACTATACATTATTCCAGAGGCATATGTAAAGTAACAATGCACCTAGTCAGGTCATAGCTCTAAAGGCAGTAATACAAAACTAACACTTGGCTGTTAACCATTTGGAATACATCTCAGCAACTAATTTGGAGGTCCATGTAGTTCTAATTAGAGACATTCTTAAAAGAATTCAAGTCAGGCAGGTTTGAAAGCTGACTCTATGACATGATAGACTTAATCAACATGTTGATCTGCTGTGTCTTTTGCTTTCCAAGGATAAGGCCTAACATGAAGCTCTATGTAAACTACTCAGTGTTACTGTGGAATCCTAAGAAGCAATACATTATCTTGAGCTTTATGTCTGGGGGAGGCATGAAGAAAGACAGAGGAAATCAATTATTTATAAATGCACAGTAACTTCAGATTCTGTGGTTTTTGTGAATCCCAGTATGAATTCTTGTACTTTGTATGTAGATGAACACGGTGGAAGTTTTGTTCTGAAGAGTCACATCCATCATACGTGACCATGGATTTATCAGACTCTCACTAAGCTAACAGCCACTATAGCTCAGACTTCTCTTCAGTCCCTCCTTGGTAGCCCAAAGGATTTCAGAGGCAGAAAAGCAGCATGGAGCTGACAGAGACCCTACAAAACACCACTTGTAGCAGCTCAACAATCCTGAACACACAGGTCTTTTTATGTTGTTTCATAAAACTCAGAGTCTAAACTAAAGTTGACTACTTGCAGGCTCTCAGCCTATTGATAAAGCATCTGTTTCACCAACCTCTTGAAGAAAGTTCCAAAACTGATCTTTTTGAGGCTGAATTACTAAACCTAGCCTAGGTCCCAGAGAACTGAAAACTTCTTGGTAATTGTTAGAGTCACACTGGAAGGGACAACCTTGAAGCAGTAACATGCTATATTTATGCTAAGCAGGTGATTTGCTGTTGCAAGGCACTCCGTAGAATAACTATGTAATCCACTTCATGCCAGTAAAACAGCAATTGCCTGTATGTCCCAAAACGCAGCCAACAAGCAGATCTGACTTTTTTGATCTTAAGAGGATCCCAGTACTACCACCCAAGATGGTAAAAGAGACCTTTCCTGATAAACATGCATAGACTGCATCCAAAGATAACTAGTAATAACAGATATTTCTCAAGAATAAGCTTCCTTTTTTATGGCCGCTCTATTAGTTAAAATTTTCACAAGTCCAAAATATGAAAAAGTTCCTTTACTCTTACTTAGCTACAAAATGTAAAAGAAATAGAATATAATCTTCCATAGCACCCAATCTCTGAAGTATCTCTGAAAAGGAATAAAAGGAAGGACAGAATTTTATGGGGACAGAATAGCAAAGGTCATCAAAATTAGGTATCTACCATCCAAAATTTAACAAGAACATTCAATAATCCTTACTGGGTGTGAACATTTTAAAACACTGAAAAAAATCAGGGCTATTTCTAAATAAATTGAAGCACAAAAAAACGCAAGCAGTTTAGAAACTAAGAATATGCTTCTCATACTCGCCAGCAAGAGGAGGCAAAGAGAACTGTCCAGCCTTTTCAAAAGAGGATCACAGTAGACCCAACAGATACATTTGTTTCCAAGAGACATAATGATGAAAAAAAAAACCAACCAGAAGTCTGATCTCCTGTGCAGCTCATTCAGGATCTCTGTGAAACCTACACTGACTCCCACTTTAAGATACAGAGCTAAATGGAAAGATAAGCTGGGATCAGTAGAGACAGAACTGCAGGAAGTTTAGAGCTAGGTACCTGAAGGTGCTTTTGAACACACAGCATATAACACCAATCTGTGAGAGTTACCTTTCTTGTAATGACAGGATTTTTTACTAGATAGAGAAACAGCCCACTGTTGCAAGTGGAAATGGCTAACACCTTGGTCCCTTTGATGTAAGACATAGGAGAAGGCAACACTATGCCAATGGAGCCATTGGTTGCCATAATTACCAAGAAATACACAAAAAACATCACTGCAAAAGCCTATTCAACAAAATTCTTAACCTGGCTTTTCACCTTTCAGGATATGCAACCCTTGATGGAGGTATTATTCATGTTGTACTGTAATGCAGCACTAAAACACTTGCTTCCCACATGATTAATTTAACAAATAAGTCAACACACAGACAGACTCTGAAACAGGACACGGCAGCACGCAATAGTCAAAGTGTTGAGGCTCTCCAGTATATCAGGTTATTGTCTACAGACTTAGGGGGGAATCAGAACATGACAGCCATAGAAACAAGATGGTACTCAGCAGTAACAGATTATTAACTTGTTATACCCTTATAATAACCATATGGCATGCTGCTTTCTTCAGGCTTATTTCATAAACTATCAGTTTCATTATAATACAAGACCATCTACCAAGCAAAAAATACTCCAGTATGAATTTTCCCCTGTCCAACTGCATGATTTTTTTTTTAATACAGCAGATGAACTCATTTGAACTATGAGCATATGTCTACTCAAAATGCCTTAGAACCGAAGATTTTTGCTTCCTCAGAACATTATTAATTACCTCTGAAGGGCTTGTTAAATTTCATTTGCAAATAGCTTGATACCATATGGGAGACAACTACAAACTATTTCTACCTCCTGACATATCAATGGATTTTAAAATCTATTCCAACTTGCCACAGGTAGAATTCGTAACCCTTTCACAAGCAGGTACATTTTCAAACTTGAATGTTTTCTAAAGTCTACATTATAATTCTAGTAGATCAGACTGACTGCAATTAACATAAACATCAAAATCACTGAAATATGCACGGAAATCAAAAGGTTCAAAAATGTGACAATCTGATTCTTCTAAAACAAATGAGAATTACACAAAGTATCTAAAACAAATCAAGGTACCTAAGGCAAATCAGTATCCATCTATTATGCTGTATTCCAGCTTCTGTTAATAAAGGCACAGACACTCGGGTGTCCCTATTGTTGGAGATTAAGTGTCCTTACTTTTGTTCTTTCTTACCTATAAAATCTTCTCCCATTAGTTGTGGGGAAACCTGATTGCTGACAGTTATGGGTGCTTGACAAGACCAAGAGTTTGGCCGGGCCCAGGGGGAAGGGAGAGGGGGCAGGTACAGGGAGGCTGGGGGCAGCGGGGTTGGCTGGGAGCACGCTCGGAGCTGCGGTTGCTGGAAGAAAGAGGTTCGTCTTAACCCGGACAGAGCTGCTGCTGCTGCTGCTGCTGCTGCTCCTGCTGCTGCTCCCGCNTTTTGTGGTTAGTACCATAGTTATTGTTGTTTTGTGTACCTTGTTATACACACTAGTAAAGGACTACTATTCCTACCCCCATATCTTTGCCTGAGAGCCGCTTAATTTCAAAAATATTGTAATTCGGAGGGAGGGGGTTTCCAAGGGAGGCTCCTCCCTTCCCTAGCAGATATGTCTTTCAATCCAAGGCACCTATAAAGCAAATGACATTTAACTAGGTCTACAAGATTAACACACACCCATCCTCATACTCTAGAGCAAACTATCCCTAGATTTACATAAGCCATCCTAAAGGCAATAAAAAAAATATTCCAGACTCTAAATTAGAGAGATTTCCTTTACAGCAGATCAGTTAACCAACACTTCATGAGAAGTATTTTTTGAGCTGCATCAAATAAATAATACGAATATGGAGACTAGATAACAAGAACAGAAACAAAAGAATGTTCCTATAATATTCATACACAACATCTACACAAAATTTTATCTGAGCAGACAGATGGTAGATAAAGTTTGTAAGAAGGCTCCACATTTGATTCCCTTGCTATTAATAGAAGCCTAGGCTGTAGTGGCCAAGGTTATATCAGGCTAGACACACTCCAGTTTCCTAAGTCCACCATGAAGGCCTCCTAACTTTGACATGCAAAGCACCACCTTTGTAATTGTGCAGTCGACTTGTATACACAAAGTTAAAACACTATCTAAACATGCTGCATCGTAGCAATTCAAGTCAATAGATAAAACTCTGTGCATTCGCACACATTCATGTTTTTTACATTGGTTTAAGCTTAATTTGCTTTGTCTTGCACAGCAAACAAAGTTTCTAGTTCACTTAATTGCAAGGGCTTAACATCAGTTCTTATCTACATAAGCAGAAGCGACCTTATGTTAAATGCAGACACCCCCTATGCTGTCACGGATTGTACTCCTTACATGTCCAAGAGGACTGGAAAACTACTGCTCAGTGCCGAGTGTTGTTTCTGAATAAATATTATGCAATTCTTTAGGGACCAAAACTCCTGAAGAGACCTACCTCACAAACCAGACAATTTACTCTCAAGTTCTACCATTAAAAGTAATAAGCAGGGCACATAGAAATGAGAAGATTGTTAATCTCCCGGGGTTTGCATCTGCTTACATTGTAAACTTAACAGCATTTAGCATTTCTTCTTTATTAAACCAGTTTTTCTCAATATGAAGACTGTTTAAAATAAGACAACTGTGAAAGCTATACAGTCTGGGATGAGAGCAGCATCACAAGTCATTTTAATATTCACCTTAAAGTAGTTCAATTTATGTGTGCTCTGTTAAAATCCTGCCACTAAGAGGAGCCCTAAGTCTATTCCACAACGAACAGTGGAAGAAGCAGTATTAAATTTTTTTCCTACTTCTCCAGATCAAGGGAAACTTTTACTTCAGTGATGCTGAGAAAAGCAGAATCATCACAAGTTGAAGAAGAACTGATAAAGAAAGAATCACTTCAGCAGTAGCAAATTGAAACCACTGAAGATTACTGAAAACAAAAGGAAGGAAGAAATTCTGACATTCAGGGATGTCTATCAATAAGAAAAGAGTCCACCAAAAAAGAATGAATAAATGATGAAGGCAGATAGCAAGAGTAAGAAATGGTGAAAAAAGCATAAGAAACAAAAACTGAAGCGATCTCAAGGCCTGCAGCAGGAGAACGTTGATTACAGACGCGAAGAATCTGAGTCAAGGCAACAATATTCAAGAAAGAGAGAAAGCAAAATTAATGAAATCTCTAAGAATGTAAAAAGAGAAGGTATCTTAAGACGCTAAGTGAGCGATACAGAATTACAGACAGTAAATTTGCAAAAACAAGAAAAGAACCAAGGAAAATGTTTTAAAATGTCTCTATGTTCCTAGTGTTTTCTGCTAGGTATGCCACAACTTAGACTTCAACAGCACACCAACTCACCCAGGCTAATCCCAGAAGGTTTATTAGAAAAGAATCCTCATTCAAGCATTCCAAACTGTCATCTAGCGAAGCCTTTAGCTAGCTGGTGAATCAACAGGAACACAAGGAGCTCCAAAAACCACTCAGTTGTAAAATTTGAGGTTTACTGGCTCCATATCACCTTCATCCAGTAACTGGTTGACTGATCTTTCCTTTCACCATTGAGTTAAATATGAGAACAAAAGAGGGTTTAATGAGGTACCCGGTTCCTCTTCTTCTGACCAGGCACTTCAGTCTTGCCTCCAGTAGGTCAGAATACAAAAGACCTTTTGACTTCCACAAAACCCTGACCTGTTGTATTCATCCAAGCATGACCACATTCCTTGATTTAAAGCTAAGGTGGCAAAACGAACTGCAGACTGGGAAATCAGACAAAAATGGCTCCCCTTTACTCAATCTGTTCACTTTGGCTTATCTGCTCACATGCTATCTCAAAGTATTCCGACTTCATGGCTAGCCGTATCAGGCCAAGGCTGCTAGCTGGAAGCTGACAGGTACTGCCTCCTATGCACTCTGCCTTACGAACTTCCCCGAAGGCCGGCACTCGGTGCAAGGGCAACAAGACTCGCATGAGCATCCTAAAAAATAAAGCCACCTTGCCGAACCCCGGCGGACTCCTCGCTCGGCCCGTGGTCCGAGCCGCAGTCAGGGACGGAGGGAGTCGGCCCAGGAGGCGGCAGGGGCCTCACTTACTGCCCTCCCTCAGGGCGGCTGCGGGCCGGGGCCGCGCTCCCGGCACGGCCCGGGCACGGCT